>APFE031513462.1:104601-190357 GCA_000404065.3 Pinus taeda
AGTTAGATCTGAGATTTTTGTGATCTATATAGTAGATAAATGCCTTTGGAATTAATCACATTGTTAAGATTTGGTTTTGGAACTAACTAATGTGGTTCATCCTAAGGGCATTTTAGCTCCATCAAAATAAAACAAAAAATAAAAATAAAAATAAACCCTATGAAAATAAAATAAAAATGGCCCATGATATTGATCCATGGTATTGAGAATCCATGGTATTAGCTCATGGTATTCATGTGGAATATCGCTTATTTAATGAGGGGAGTTAAACCAACCTACATCTATCTTAACTCCCTATCTACTAACCACTAGGGGGATCAAATCTCTTTTAACTCTAAAAAGAGGTTTGCATATAAATAAATTTGATTTCTCTAGTTATTTAGTAGATTTAGAGATAAGATAGATCAGGCTTATTTAAATATTTTATTGTATTTAAAAATAGTGTATTATCTTCAAAATAATAAAATAAAAAATAAAATGGCTCATGATATTGATCCATGGTATTGAGAATCCATGGTATTAGCTCATGGTATTCATGTGGAATATAGCATATTTAATGAGGGGAATTAAACCAATCCACATCTATCTTAACTCCCAGTCTACTAAGCACTAGGGGGATCAAATCTCTTTTAACTCTAAAAAGAGGTTTGTATATAAAGAAATTTGATCCCTCTGATTATTTAGTAGATTTAGAGATAAGATAGATCTACGCTGATTTAAATATTTTAATGTATTTAAAAATAGTGTATTATCTTCAAAAATATAAAATAAAAATAAAAATGGCTCACTATATTGATCCATGGTATTAGCTTATGGTATTCATATGGAATATAGCCTATTTAATGAGGGGAATTAAACCAACCTACATCTATCTTAACTCGTGATCTACTAAACACTAGGGGGATTAAATCTCTTTTAACTCTAAAAAGAAGTTTGCATCTAAAGAAATTTGATCCTCTAATTATTTAGTAGATTTAGAGATAAGATAGATCTACGCTGATTTAAATATTTTAATGTATTTAAAAATAGTGTATTATCTTAAAAAATATAATTTAAACCATATAAATTAAGAAAGTATTAAGAAAGTATTATAGTAAGACATGTTTAGATTTTTTAGGTTTTGGGTTTTGCATTGGAATGTGGTCTTTTTTTATTGGAATGTTAAAATATTTAACTAAATTTTAAGTAAAATTTTTAACTAGGTTTTGTGTATAAATAGATTTAATGTTTTTAAACACTTTATAAGTCTTATATAATGTGAAATTTATAATACAAATTTATGCTTTTCTTTCTTATTATTGAATACAATTAAAATTTAAGAGAACTAAAAGAACAATCAACCTAAAAGAGTTTGAAGACGGCAATGTATAATGTCAATCCAGCTGAACATCAATTTCAACGAGGAGATGACCGAATTCCAACAGCAAATTGGAAAATTACTGATAGGCCAGTTATCCGGCTCCTTCCTTGAAGTTCCGTCGCCAGAAGTTGGCCAACAGAAAACTTGTCCTCTGACGGTGAACTTCCAGAGTCCAGACTCCGTGTGTACTATCTCCACCGTGGGTATAACCTAACCATCTGTCCAGACGTGGTAGCTTTTAAATCGCAATTTATGGCGATTGTCTGGCGAAAGCACGTCCCGATAAAAATTAATTAACTATTGTTCAAATTTGACCCGAGCTCTTGAAACTATACAAATTCATGGATAGGTTAGAAGAATATAAAAACCACAACCACCAAAAGTGAAATATTATCGAGGTGGATTGAATCTAGGCTGCATGGAAGAATGTTGCTTTATTCTTCGGCTATTAATTTCCACTCTACTTCCCTTCAATTTGTTAAATTTCATTATTAAAACCCACATAAATAGCACCACCACCACAGGTCTGTGTCACTATAATCTTAATATATCTAAAAACTTGACTCTGTGATTTGTTTTTTTCCTCCATCTTTCTCAATTTCCACACCATTTTGAAAATATACAGAGCACTGTAAGAAATACGTCTCTCCCCCTGTCAATTCAAGGTTCCCATGAAAGCAAAATGAATTTGACATCTTCTAATCCTTCCAAAATATAAATAAAATCTTTACACGTCATCAATCATCAACAGGAAAATTTCCACAGAACAGACAAATATAAACCGAATCACCGAGAATCCTGAGATCCTTGCAATTATTTCTCATTCCTTGTACAGACCTGAATGGTCACTTGTGCTTGGAGATAACTGGGTGCTTACCAATGCTAATAAAAAAAATTTGAAGCAAACATGATCTTAATTACAATCCAGTGTGATCTCGAAAAATCCCATCTGGGCCCTTGTACCAGCCTGTACTGGTGATTTGCTTAAACCCTAAACCCTACGTCTAGTCTTGCTTAAACCCTAAAACCCAGATCTTTGCGTTGACCTGGAACCAATACAATAAATGTTACCTGCTTATTCCAAGTAAGAGCACATATGTAGCTGTAATTCTTGACAATATGCACTGGATACCTCCACACACACCATGCATTATAATTGCGTATTTATACTCTTCAAATTTGAAAGCAAAAGCTCCCCTAGGATTCCTTGCTGAACTGGTACTTTGTCTCTGTGATTTGATGTCTACATGAACCAAAATTAATCTCTGCTAGGCAGATCCTATTCATGTCAAAATCATTGAACTTTGCATGGCCTTGTCATGTGTCATAGAATGTTTCTTTAGTCAAATCATGAGAGGATTGGTATGTAAAAGTAAAACCAGAAGACGAACATAAAAGAATACGTTGTGCCATGGAATGTTTCTTTAGTCAATGTCACCGAGAAGCTTGGTATGGAAGACAAACCAGATAGGACGAGTCTAGGGAATAGGTTTGACAGTGAAAATATTTTATTTTTTAAATATCCTTGTTTATAAATTTACTCTGATTTTGATGGATAGGTTTGATAGTGAATAGATATTATTTTTAATTTTTTTTATAAATTTATTAGGATTTTTTATTGATAGTTGGAATTATAAATTGTTATTATTTTGAAATTGTAATTTGTAACTATTTCAATAAGAAAAGCAATTTCAAAATTTATAAAGTTGCAGAATGGTAATTTTTTTAAAGTCAAAGTTGTGATTTTCATTGTGAAATTATATCTATTTACTTGTTACATAAATAAAATCATATAAATACAAAAGTAAAATCATGAGAGGAAAAATTATTTCCAATAGACGAAGTGAACGAGAGAGTAAAATTCCAACAAATTAGAGTCTCAATATGGATTTTTAATGCTCATATTATAACTTCTAGTTTATATAAATATATATATATATATAACTATTATATGTGTTGGTTGTATCATTTGGTGAATATCTATGATGCAAAGAAAATTTGCTTAAAGGCAATTTCCCTTTCATTTCATAAATCATTTATGTGAATTTGTGAGTTATGGCCCACTTATACATATAGGAAGCTTTTACATTGGTGGATTTAAACAAAAATCTGATCAATCACCAAGCAGCGAAATAACACATAATCAGCTAATGAACGTCGGTCTCACTCCAAACGCACAAGACCGGACCCCAAATAAAATAAACCCATGTCCATAAACTTCTCAGGTCTGCTTAGGCCCAAGCTTTATCGGCTTCAATCTCCACTGTTGATCTCGCCTTCCAATCCAACGGTTGATAGTACACCCAATCAACAAAACTAATCACCTATTCTCCACCGTTTGATCAAGGCACTTTTGATCCAACGGTTAGTAGCGATATCGGGCAGGAATCATGCGTGATGTTTAACCGCCCTTATGGAGCCGATAAGGAATATAAATCCTTGATGTATAAATGTTTGGGTCCAATTTTGAAATTAAAGTTCCATCACTTTATGACCCGATATCTGTTGGAAATAAAAGGCCATCAAATCTACGGTTTGCGAGACTTCAACTAGCACATGGATTAAGACAGGATTAACCCCCGCAATTGACTGTGATCTAAGAGGTTGAATATGAGATCGACGGCTAGGAGCGAGTGCGGGACTTCAGCCACGATCAAGAAAATATGTACTCTCCTACCCCCGCAGTTGTTGATCACCGTCGATCTAACAGATCTGTCGATCTGACGATCCAGATCTATTCCTCTGCCATTCTTCCTTCACCATTAATATCCGTCAATCTAAACGATTTGACGGCTCCCTTTGCTCTTGTTCGCTTATGATGGAATTTGCGTTATAACACAAATTAACTCTGTCGCTCTATGTTTAAACCCTCACACACATATATCGTATTAACGCTAGATTGCCATATAGTGATCGATGGTCGATCAACAATCCTGCAACATGGAATTTCACTTATGTAACACAGACATCTAACTATTGGTAACTAGACAGACGAAATCCACATAACAAACATATTTATATTATACAGAATCAATTATAGTCTAAGGCATTCCAGCCTTAGTCACAATTCCTCTATCGATTACATTGTATTCTCACTCTCTGTCTATGCTCTATCCATATTACAATACAAACTCTCTTTATATTAGAAATTACATAAGCCTCGATCATCTCATATCCACGATTTCCTCTCACAAATCGTCTAAATCTCTCAACACACATACATGGTAGATAATTACATTAATTCAAGTCTTCTAAAGACTTATCAATTCCATCAAATTAGATCGTTTCTAACATAAATTTTCTCCCGGTTTACATGATTATCCACGTCTCCTCCTCCATAGATATGACTTTGACTTTTGATTAAGGGTGCCTGGATGCTCCTGCATCAGACTCCTGAGGCACAAAAATTTATGACCTCCTAGTCATATGCTTCTCCTTAATCCCATAGCAATTCTACCCACTTCCTCAGTGGAACTGCCTTCGTGATCTTCCTGTGAGATGCAACAAAACCTCTACAGTAATAGTCTTCTCTGCTACACGATACCTCACCAAGCTTCTCTCCCTGAGCTTAGTTTTTCGGCATCTCTCTGGTTCACTATTCTTGGAACTATTTGAGCACTCCATTCTCTAGGCTGCTGCAAGTTTTCTCACCTTCTACTGCTGTTATCGATAGTACAAAGATCATAAACTCTCTTGTCGTCAACATAAATCTACCTCCTTATTTCGCACACAAAATCTTCTTTCTCGTAGGAAACCTTTCCCTACTTTGATACCACTTGATTTAAAGAAAAATTGCCTAAAGGAAATTTCCCTTTCATTTCATAAATCCCTTACGTGAACCTTTGGGTTATGGCCCACTTATACATAACGGAAGCCTTTACATTGGTGGATTTAAACAAAAACCTGACCAATGACCAAATAGCGAAATAACACATAATCTGCCAACGAACATCGGTCCCACTCCGAACACACAAGACCGGACCCCAAATAAAATAAACCCACATCCATAAACTTCTCGGGTCCGCTCAGGCCCAAGCTTTATCGGCTTCAATCTTCACTATTGATCTCACCTTCCAATCTGACGGTTGATAGTACACCTGATCAATGAAACTAATCGTTGATTCTCCACCATTTGATTAAGGTACTTTTGATCCAACGGTCAGTAGCGATATCAGGCAGGGATCATGCGTGACATTTAACCGTCTTTATGGAGCCGATAAGGAATACAAATCCTTGATGTATAAATGTTCAATTCCGATTTTGAAATTAAAGTTTGATCACTTTATGACTTGATATCCGTTGAATATAAAAGGCCATCAAATCTGCGGTTTGCGTGACTTCAACTAGCACATGGATTAAGACGGGCTTAAACCCCGCTGTTGACTATGATCTAAGAGGTTGAATATGAGATCGATGGCTAGAAGCGAGTGCGGGACTTCAACCACGATCAAGAAAATTCGTACTCTCCTACCCCCGCAGTTGTTGATTTGCGTCGATCTAACGGATTTTTCGATCTGACAATCCAGATCTATTCCTCCACCATTCTTCCTCTGCCATTAATATCTGTCGATCTGAATGATCTGACGGCTCCCTCGGCTCTTGTTCGCTTATGATGGAATTTGCGTTATAACACAAATTAACTATGTCGCTCTCTGTTTAAGCCCTCACACACGTATATCGTATTAACACTGGATCGCTATCGATCCTTATAGTGATCGATGGTCGATCAACAATCATGCAACATGGAATTTCACTTTTTCAACACAAACATCTAACTATTGGTAACCAGACACATGAAATCCTGTCTTCAACATAAATGTACCTCCTTTCACACATAGAATCTTCTCTCTTGCAGCAAACCTTTCTCTGCTTTGATACCACTTGATGCAAAGAATAACTACCTAAAGGCAATTTCCCTTTAATTTCATAAATCCCTTACGTGAACCTATCGGTTATGGCCCACCTATACATAATGGAAGCCTTTACATTGGTGGATTTAAACAAAAACCCGACAAATCACCAAACAGTGAAATAACACATAATCCGCCAATGAACGTCGGTCCCACTTTGAATGCACAATACCAGACCCCAAATAAAATAAACCCATGTCCATAAACTTCTCGGGTCCGCTTAGGCCCAAGATTTATCTGCTTCAATCTCCATCGTTGATCTCACCTTCCAATCTGACAGTTGATAGTACACCCGATCATCGAAACTAATTTCCGATTCTCCACCATTTGATCAAGGCACTTTTGATTCAACGGTTAGTAGCGATATCGGACAGGGATCATGCGTGACGTTTAACCGCCTTTATGGAGCCAATAAGGAATATAAATCTTTGATGTATAAATGTTCGGGTCCGATTTTGAAAATAAAGTTCAATCACTTTATGACCCGATATCCGTTGGATATAAGAGGCCATCAAATCTACAATTTGTGGGACTTCAACTAGGACACGAATTAAGACGGGCTTAACCCCCGCTATTGATTGTGATCTAAGAGGTTGAACATGAGATTGACGGCTAGGAGCGAGTGCAAGACTTCAGCCACGATCAAGAAAATCAGTACTATCCTACCCCCGCAGTTGTTGATCACCGTCAATCTAACATATCTATCGATCTGACGATCCAGATCTATTCCTCCACCAGTCTTCCTCCGCCATTAACATCCGTCAATCTGAATGATCCGACGACTCCCTCTATTCTTGTTCGCTTATGATGGAATTTGCATTATAACACAAATTAACTCTGCCACTCTCTATTTAAGCCCTCACATACGCATATCATACTAACGCTGGATCGCCATCGACCGTTATAGTGATCAATGGTCGATCAACAATCCTGCAACATGGAATTTCACTTATTCAACATAGACATCTAACTATTGGTAACGAGACACACGAAATCCACATAACAAACATATTTATATTATACATAATCAATTACAGTCTAAGGCATTTCAGCCTTAGTCACAATTCCTCTATCGATTACATTGTATCCTCACTCTCTATCTATGTTCTATCCATCTTACAATACAGACTCTCTTTATATAGGAAATTACATAAGCGTGGATCATCTTAGATCCACAATTTCCTCTCACAAATCGCCTAAGTCTCTCAACACACATACATGGAAGATAATTACATTAATTCAAGTCTTCTAAAGACTTATTAATTCCATCAAATTAGCTCGTTTTTAACATAAATTTTCTCTCGGTTTACATGATTTTCCACTTCTCCTCCTCCATAGCTCTGACTTTGACTTTGATTAAGGGTGCCTAGATGCTCATGCATTAGACTCCCGAGGCACAAAAGTTTATGACCTCCTGGTCATATGCTTTCCTTAATCCCATAGCAATTCTACCCACTTCCTCTGTGGAACTGCCTTCATGATCTTTCTGTGAGTTGCAACAAAACCTCTGCAATAATAGTCTTCTCCGCTACATGATATCTCACCAAGCTTCTCTCCCCGAGCTTAGTCTTTTGGCATCTCTTTGATTCTCTCTTCTTGGAACCATTTGAGCACTCCATGCTCTAGGTTGCTGCAAGTTTTCTCACCTTCTACTGCTGCTATCAACAGTACAAAGATGATAAACTCTCTTGTCTTCAACATAAATGTACCTCCTTCTTTCGCACACAAAATCTTCTTTCTCGCAGGAAATATTTCCCTGCTCTAATACCACTTGATGCAAAGAAAAACTACCTAAAGGCAATTTCCCTTTCATTTCATAAATCCCTTACGTGAACCTGTGGGTTATGGCCCACCTATACATAATGGAAGCCTTTACATTGATGGAATTATGCAAAAACCTGACCAATCACCAAACAGTGAAATAACACGTAATCCGCCAACAAACATTGGTCCCACTCCGAACATATAAGACCAGACCCCAAATAAAGTAAACCCGCGTCCATAAACTTCTCAGTTCCGCTCAGGCCCAAGCTTTATCGGCTTCAATCTCTGCCATTGATCTCACCTTCCAATCCGACAGTTGATCATACAAGCGATCAATGAAACTAATCGTCGATTCTCCACTTTTTTATCAAGGCACTTTTGATCCAATGGTCAGTAGCAATATCGGACGGGGATCATGTGCGACATTTAACTGCCCTTACGGAGCCGATAAGGAATATAAATCCTTGATGTATAAATGTTTGGGTCCAATTTTTAAATTAAAGTTCGATCACTTTATGACCCGATATCCGTTGGATATAAGAGGCCATCAAATCTACGTTTGTGAGACTTCAACTAGCACACGGATTAATACGGGCTTAACCCTCATAGTTCACTATGATCTAAGAGGTTGAATATGAGATCGTCGGCTAGGAGCGAGTGCAAGACTTCAGCCACAATCAAGAAAATCTGTACTCTTCTACCCCCGCAGTTGTTGATCATCGTCGACCTGACGATCCATATCTATTCCTCCACCATTCTTCCTCTACCATTAATATTCGTTGATCTGAATGATCCAACGGCTCCCTTTTCTATTGTTCACTTATGATGGAATTTGCGTTATAATACAAATTAACTCTTCCACTCTCTGTTTAAGCCCTCACACACGTATATCGTATTAACGCTGGATCGCCATCGATCCTTATAGTGATCAATGGTCGATCAACAATCCTGCAACATGGAATTTCACTTATTCAACACAGACATCTAACTATTGGTAACCAGACACACAAAATCCACATAACAAACATATTTATATTATACAAAATCAATTACACTCTAAGGAATTTCAGCCTTAGTCACAATTCCTCTATCGATTACATTGTATTCTCACTCTGTCTATGCTCTATCCATCTCACAATACAGACTCTCTTTATATAGGAAATTACATAAGCATGGATCATCTCAAATCCATGATTTCCTCTCACAAATCGCCTAAAACTCTCAACACACATACATGGCAAATAATTACATTAATTCAAGTCTTCTAAAGACTTATCAATTCCATCAAATTAGCTCGTTTTTAATAGAAATTTTCTCCCGATTTACATGATTGTCAACGTCTCCTCCTCCATAGCTCTGACTTTGACTTTTGAATAAGGGTGCCCGAATGCTCCTGCATCAATGTAGGGGATATTTAGTTTCTCTTACTTTTTTTTTAACATCCTTCAAATTAGACTTATGTAAAATTACTAGTTGATTTTTATCACAATCAAGATCACCTTTGCATGTAAAGAAATGTTCAATTTGGAATCAAATTATTTAATTTATGTGATTATTTCAATCTCTTTATAGAGTCCTTTATCTGAAAAATTTGCATAGTAATGTTGGGTTCACTCTCAATCACTAAGTATGGAAAAATTGCATAATATTATTGGGTTCAGTTTCAATCACTAAGTACGATATCCATCCCTTAACAAAGATGGAACCATAAATTAATTAAGAATTAAGCATAATTGATTAAGATGATGGACTTGCTTAAAGAATTAAATTATAGTAGATTTTGTAACTTTCCCCTTTTTCCCTGGTAAAATCTCGGCCTTAAGGCATACCTCACTTAAATGGTTGGTTTCTTAAAGCACTATGTATCTAAAAGTTGTATTCTCAACATCTCATTCATAGTTTTAATAGGAATCATTCCACTTAGGGATAATCTTATCTATGATACCGTAACTCAATTTGGGTCCTACATAGAAGTGACCATGGGAAATAGTTCCCTTTAGGATCTTGTTAATGTCAACATTCCAATTAATTATATCACTAGAAAACCCCACATAAAAAGGAGATTATTTGGCATGTGCACTTGCACAAGGGTGAAAGTAACACACTCTACAAGGATAATATAGAAGTAAGGGGGTAATGTGTTCTAACCAACATAGCTTATCATTGCTAAATTATATTCTTAAAGCTAATGTTTGGAATCTCTCCCTTATAGGTTGAATGCCTCATGCCTAGAGTATAATGATGATGAATAAGCTTAGGATCTAGATTTCATCCCTATTAAATATGAGGGATGGATCCCATCATGGGAAGAAACTATAAAGAGAACTTGTTGCTTTCTAATGGGTTGGGGATGAATTGTGGATCTAAACTATAGATGAAAATCAATGATAAAAATGATCTATGGGTCCTAGGAGGGAGAAGGTAGCTAATATTCAAGTTGGAACTCATTTAATTGGAGTGGGGGATAGGTATGCTAAATAATATTGGATCCTAGCTAATAAAGAAGATATATGCATATTATTATAGTTAGATTTATTGGCATTGATTTCCCTAATATGAAGACAATGAACACAATAGGCAGATAATTCCCTTCTATCATACCTCAACATTTGGTATACATCTCTAACCATGGGGTGATAAAAAATTTGCCCTAGATGAGACATCTTGTGACCCTTGATGTGATGACTATAGATAAGTACACGGATCTTTATATATATGCCTCTAATTTTTACAAATCCACTTGGGATTTAATCAAGTTGAAATGATATAAGTTTACCAATTCATTATTAAGACCAAAATTCTAAGAGGCCTTATCAAACTAGGAAATATAAAGTTCATTTGTAAGGCAAGTGATTATAATTTTATCACTAGTTGGCATCCTATAACATTGTTGAGTGTTTCTTACTTGAATATTTAAGCAAGGTAAAGTAGCTTACTTTGCCTCTTTCCTTAGCTTCATGCTAACTTAATATGCACCAAAGTCCTTCTTGCCACTCATGTTTGGTAATTGTAAAGTGGACCCCACTCAACAATGCATACACCAAGATTTACAATTATTTCAATATTTTATGTAGCTAATTAAGAATGGAAATGAGGTTTTAATCATAGTGGAATATGTGTAATACCCCAAAGGATCATGTAGGAGCTTGAGTTATTAACATTTGAAATCAAGGCCTTGACTTATTATTTGTTTCCTATAAGTGGGCACATTGGTGTGAAAATTGCTCATGTGTAAATGTGTTTCCTCTAGCCCACCTTCTAGGAAAGGACAATGGGAAGGAATTAACTTGTAATCCCTACTCCTCATTCCCACCTTGGTTAATATAGGGGGATATTTTATTGTTGAGTATATCTCGAAGACTCGAGGCTTTTTATTCACAAGATTAAATCAGGGGTGGCAAGAGTAGGAGGGTATTTTATGGCCCTGAGGAAATTAAAGTTGTAGAGTATTCATGGGGCATAAGATGCTTGACAAATAATCAATATGAATCGTATGCCCTATACTAGGGGATTTATTTAGCCAAAGAAAATCGGGTAGCTTCTATCAATGTTTTGGGAGACTCCCTCCTTATTTGGCATTTGGTGGGGGGCTCTTCTCCTAGGCACAAAACATTAGAAATTCTTATGAAAAGAATTACGAAAGAAATGTAAGGGTTCTCTTCAATAGAATTTTTGGTGCTCTACGTGATATCAATAAATATGTGGGCTTGTGTGCTAATGAAGGGTGTAAATTAAGACGGGGAGATTTAAAATTCAACGGTCGAATCAAAACTCTCCTATTCTTTAGAGCTAGATGGATTGTCATTACACAGTTATGAAGGAAATCAGTAACATTATGACATGTAATTTTTATTTTTTTTGTGGGTTAGTTTTGTAAGGTATATACCTAGAAAACCCCATTTTTTGTTGTCCAAATTGGAGTCCCTCTCAAAAAAATTGTAGTTTTGCTAAATGAGAGGGCTCAAGATTTTTTTTTATACATATTTGAAAACATAAAGGAAAATGAGAAAGAATCTTACCATTGTTGTGATGGGAATTTTATAGATACAATGAAGGGCCCTCATATCTTATTATTTTCCCCCATTGAAGGTCCCACAAATTGTGTCCCATAAGTTCAATGTTCATGAGAAAATGAAATGAAAGTGAACTTGTTTGTTTCTATCATTTATTTCTAAAATTCATACATATTGCAACACAAATCCACTGTTCACACATTTTTTCCCAATCTATCTATATTTATGTCACATTTGAGTCGAGCTTGCATCACATCAGGATGCAAAGGTTTCATTTCCATCTCTGGGTAAATTTGTGTTGTGCATTGATATGATTTCATGGTTGGGTCATTATAATTTTTTTCGTAGGTCTTCTAAGTAAAATAATAAAACAATTCCCAAAATAATAAAATAAGGTTATGAATTTTCAATGAGAAATAATACTATTTTTTTAATTTCATTTTCAATATATCTTCTTATGAGTTTAATCAAATTGCAAGTGTAGGATGTAGAATTAAATTTAACATTTAATGGGTACTCATTCTAAGTACTTTTGATAGACTCATAGTGAGATAAAATAAAAGTATATGAAAATATATGTTTCTTGAAAATAAACATTTTTCATTTATTTTCAATTCATCTCATTGTGGGTCTACCAAAAGTATGTAAAGTGGGTATTCATTGAATGTGGAATTTAATTTTGTATCCAATGAATTATTGCACTTTGAATTTGAGTGAAAATGCATGGATATAAGTCAAACATACAAAAACAAAGATAATTTTCTTTCATTCCCTCCAAAACTATTTACTAATGGTTGACATGACCATTTTGTGTCCTATTGGTTCTTTCAATGTTGAAGTTGATAACATATTTTTTGTTTAGAGGTTCTTTTTTTATCTACAAAGTTTCTCTAATAATAATAACAATGATAGTGTTTATAATTATTAACACAAATATGGAGTTAGATGTGCAGATAGAGTCTAGGTTGAGTATTTTAGAAATATAAACAACCAAAAACAAAATGAATTAACACTAATAACATCAAATCTGAAGCAATAGCACTTTAATATGAAAAGTACATGTCAAAGTAAAAATTTGTGTTTCTAATTTAAGAGGAGCTTTAACATAATAGAAACATTGCTATGCAAATGGGAAACAAAATAATTTTTTTTTATAGCAAATTAATATGAAAAATGGAGAACCTAAATACTTAGGTCACTAGTATAAAAGGAACAATAATAGAATATAGGAAACTTTAAAAAAAAAAAACAAGGAAAACGTAACTTTCAAAAAATACATTATTTTAATGTATTTCCACTTCATCTCATTTTTGTTCTATCAAAAGTCTGTTGGGTGGGTACTCATTATATGCATAATTTAATTTGTATTCAATGAAGGCCTACACTTAAAATTTGAGTAGACATGTAAGGAGATAAAGCACTCATATGATAAGAAAAACTAGTTTCTTTATTTCATCTATAACAATTTATCTTTATGGTTAACATAATCATAAAGCATGCTATCAACTCATTTAATTGAGATTGATAGCACATTTTTTAAAGCTCATTTTACCTCAAAATTTCTCTAATGATAATATCCATAGTGTTTAAAATAATAAGAATTAAACACTTAGCACAAAATTATAGCTAGATGTGCATGTAGAGAATATTGATATGGGTCGAATATTTTTATTAAATTTACACAAATGACTGAAGAACACAATAAACTAAAAAACCAATAGCACTAGATTTAAAATAATAAGACCTTTATATCAAAAGAATTAAGTAAAAACTTAGATGTTATAGATAAAACTACCTTAAGGCTAAGTAATGAAACCCTCATTTAGTGGGTGAGGCTTAATGATAGATGTAGGGATATATAACATATTTATTTCTCCTAGGATTGACAAGAATTTTAAAAAATAAAAAGAGAAGTAACATGGAAAAAATATTATTCCAAATGGATATCTAAAGTATCTGATGCAGGAGCATCTGGCTGACAGGGCAAAGACAAAAGTGAAGGTGATATGGTCTCTGAAGGGGACGAAGGAGTTAATTCACTGAATGGATAGTGTACTTGTTTTTTATTTTTATTTATTTCCTTCTTTTATTAAGTTGCCTAAGTTAATGTAGTAAATTGTAATTAGGAACAGTAGTAATTAGTTAGTCATTGTTCCCAGACAGTTAATATACTGTTGTAAAAACATGAAAAGAAAATGTGCTAGACAACCATGAAAAGTTCTGTATGAGGAATAACTGATGTAACCAATTGAACATAACTAACAGCAGTTAGTGACAGTTTGAAAACATTGATATTAAAAAGAGGGAAAAAACACAATGTAAGGGTTCGACTAACAAAGAAATAAAGAAGAGAAAAATATAATTTTTCTGGGCACATTCATCTCTACAGTGTCCCAAACACTATGTATAATAATTTGTGTAAAATTACTTTGTGGAGACTGTTATTGTACTGCTACATGTTATAAAATGAAAGGAGAGATAACCGAAACTAGAGGAGAAGTGACAGCACCCAGATTACAGGCGGACTCAACCAAACAATCAGACATAAAATCATTTATGTGAACAAACGATACGAAGTCGGAAATTGCAAGTCCGGATAAGCAAACAAACTCTGTAAACACCAGGTATGTGAATCTATAAATATATCCCAAATCAATTTCAGCGTTGAATTCATAGAAACATAAATACCGTCATACAATTCTTTGCTCATTTACATTCTGTTCGAAACAAAGGAACGAACCCAGTTCACAAACATATGAATCATACTTATTACAAGCGGAAGCCAAACCCCATAGTCCTCAATTCATTACCATAACCCAACGACAGTGACAAACTACAGAAGACCCAAATACAAACAGCGGCTCGAAGGGCAAGATATATCGACTCTATAGTTGTAACACTAAAGCCAAGCAAAACAACTAATGAACAGAACGACACTACTCGTGGTTCATTTGGAACAGCTGAGTTTCCAAGCACTGAAACCCTCGAGTGGCTCTACCTGCAAAGAGAAACGACAAATGAAATTAGTTCTTGTGAAATGGAATACAGAGAAATCGAAAGTTGAAGAGAACGACCATAACATATCGGATTAGCTTACCTGACGGAGGCAAGCCATAACTGCAACCACTCCTCCAATTTGTTTTTCCTGCTCACAAGGAGCCGAAGACGTTAAACACTGAGAAAAAAGGAACACAAATATCCAGCATAGAAGAGGGGACCTACCGAGATAAATTGGTGGAGGAACCTACGGAATTCGCCACCACAGTTCTACCGAGCTCGTGGAGGAATCGAACTTAGAGCTAGAGAAAATTTACCAGGAACAACGCAACCAACAAACAACTGTAAGACTCGTGGGAAGCATAGACAACAAACCGAAACAAGGATGCACAGAGACGGACACATACCAAATTTGTTACCAAACATACCATAACAGTTGACATACAAGCAGGAGACCATGAAGAGAGGAAACCTTACCAGGGTTTCATAACTTTGCCAGATGGATGAAAAACTTCCAGGTCGAGTCCCGAACCAGTAAAGCAAGACTGTAAGAACGAAACCCACATTGAAGCCGCGACAACAACCGAGAGCATACAGCTCAAAGAACCAAGAGAATAAAACCACGAACAAACAAAAGGAAACCACATTGAAGCCGTGAAGACCACCAGGAGCACGCAGCTCAGAGAACCAGGTGGACAAACCATAAACAAAAACGAAATCCATAGTGAAGCTACGAGAGGCCGCCAAGAGCTCACAGCACAAACGACCGAGAGAATAACAAATGAACCAAATGAGCGGGAAGGTGGTGAAACCCTATACCAAGGCAGGTTCATAGAATCCCGAGGAGGGACAGATGTCCATCAAACAAAACACCATCGTACAAATCACCATAAACCCCATTTAATTCAACGCGGATTAAACAATTTTCATATATCAAAAATATCTCAGTTAAACATTATTATTTACTTGTACACCCATCAAGTGGAACGCGTTGACGACGGGATCATGTGGGCTGGCCCCATCAGTATCCAATGACTTTCGCTTGATCTCATTCTAACTCCATTACTTCACTAATTAAGCTACAAAATCATTCAACAAGTAACACCTTCAATACTCATCAAACAACAAAGATAACTTGCGTGCAAAAAATATTAATATAATAACTCAAGCTAATTAGAATGACAAAAGACCTCATTAAAGATCCATAAAGAAAAAGACTTTTTTTTTAGTGGGGGTGGGGAGGTGGGAGGGTGGAGAAGCTAAATCTATACTAATTAAGAGAGAGTTACAACATGAATGATTACCTTGATATTTAGTATTATATTCCTATCTTTAAGACCTAAAGTCCTCCTCAAACACAATTACACATTTGTCAAACAATCATGGTTGATACCTATATCATAGCAAGATAGTCAAGTGAATGGTTAATATACGCTCACATAATATCTTATCACGCTAATGATAATGCCAAACACTTAATAGTGGTATCCAACTCATGACTAAGGATACTAACTATAATTTGATAGCACAAGGATGCTTCAAAATAGACTCCCATCCCTTAGCTTTGGCTCTTATACTTGTAGATTCTTAATGAGATAATAAAGGGATACATGGATTGTATGTTGTGAACTTATTAGCTATGTGAAATACCATGTGATATTTTTTTTTCCTTTTACTAAATGAAATAATTTCATATTTCCCCATGAGTTTGTATTTTCTAAAGCTTTATGGGATGGCCACAAGTTTTATATGAGAAAACTACAACCTATCACATTTAATCTATGGGAAATTTGTAACTAACCACTCTTTTACTAGGAAAAAGCATGACCTTAATTTCCCTTAGATAATCAAGACTTTTGTGAGAAAATTTATCTTGATCCAAAAGTGTGTTTTGGTTCACTATGTCTATCTTGGTTTATCATGCTAAATAGTTCACAAGGGAGAAAATTGGCCTATCACTATAACCTTGAAAGGCTCAACCATGATCCAAAATGTGGACATAATAAAACTAAGTAATTATTGTATATCACACAAAAGATGCACTTAAGTGGATCCAAACAAATGGTATACCTCTAACATATGGTTAATAAACATAAATATGATATGGATGATCTGCATGACTCTGGGATCAAGTGGCTAAATAATCCAAATATGCTTCAACAATATGTTTGATGTCATGAAAATCATATGACATAACCCAATAGAATATGACACTATAATTTTGAAGACCAAATGACACCTTATGATATGAAAAAGTATCTGGAGGATACATAAATTCAATTTTATACTTCTTTTTGTTCTTTATTTGAATATGATTATAGTTGGAGAAACCATCCATGAGTGAAAAGATTTCACTATCAATAGATATATCAATTATCTAATAAGTGAAATGGGTAGGATAAGTATCCTTAGGACAAGCCTTGTGTATAGTCTCAAATTGAACCTTGTTTCTTTCCAACCAAAACAGGATTAGAAACCCATTCAATCAAAGGAGCTAGGTAAATGAAACTAATATAAAGAAACTTTTGAATGTCTACTTTAATGGTAGTTTCCTTCTTCATATTGACTAGGAATAAATTTAGCTGAATAAGCTTAGCATCAACATATATTGTGATTTAATTTTCGACAATATGATTAACGCCTAGCATCCCTACATAGGTCAAAATAAAAACATCATGAAAATCCTTGCAAAGGGTAGTATAAAGTTCAGTTTTGTTATGAGAAAAATCTAAAACATTTAATATTTTTTTTTACAACACTCAGCTTCAATGAGATATCAATGCGAATCGTTTTCAAAATATTTAAAAAACAAATCCTCTTTTGTCTACACATCACATGTTAGGATGGGACATTGGTACCACTTGATATAACTAGATGAAACTAATCTTTGCATGCTAACCTCTAATTTCTCCAATTCTGAGAGGAAAAATTATCTATGATGCATATCTTCTGATAGTATTTTAGACTTGGTCATGGCTTCAAGGATATCCATATCAGAAGGAATTTCAACATCTTAGAAAGTATGTGAAGAAGAAGGGTTAATGACCTAGATGAGAGAAGTGAAATGATAATATTTTGTAATGGACCGCTCCACAAGCATAAACATGCATATAAAAATTATAAAATAATTGATTAATAAAATAAATAACAGTTACTATAATTCCAAAATCCACATGAGTAGTGTGGTGGAACTTACTTGTGAGGTGAAGAAATCATTATAAGAACTTTCAACATCCAAATACTAATTATGAAATTTATAATAATTTTTCAAAGGTACTAATTAGATAGGCTGATAAGCAATGTCAACTACACTCAACAACATAATCAACCCTAATGTCTCATTCTCAGATAGATGAGGCACTACCTAAAAGTCTTGGTTAACAATGAATATGTAAGATTAAATCAAGTGATGAAGCACATGGTCCAAAATAAAAATAAGTGCTAAGGAAAAATGTTGTGACTCAATAATATCTAAAATAATCATAAAACAGGATCTTTGAACATACCAAGACTAATATTGCGATAAGCACCCTTGGAATCATTAGTGAATAAAACACTCATACTAGTATTAGTCTATGAATTAGACATATAGTATTCTAGTCTACTTATGGTAACTAATTTACCCTGATGAGGAAACTGGAGGACTTGAAAAGTGAAAAAATACGTTTTTTATCACATAAAACCAACTTTTCCCTAACAAACATTATAGTCTAAATAAGCATCAACTACTTCAACCTCACTTGAAATAGTCTTTCCACTTAATGTTACATGAAATTTTGTGATGATTCCATGGGGATTAAAATCAAGACCATCAAATGCTTTCAACATGGTAATTGATGGAACAAGCTTTGTAGAGCCCAAGGATACTGAACAAGGAAATACATAACACATGTAGAGGCTCCTTCAACAACAACACATCTAAATATGTGTGCCTTATGTGAATATATTTGGAATTAGAAAGCAATTTGGTGGAGAAGCCTAAGTTGATCTTGGTAAAGTCAAATGTAATTAGATCAATGTCAAAGAGATAAAAATATATCAATTGCAATCAACAATGAACTGCATTGCACATTGAAATTCCTAAGGACATCAATGGTGAGCATAAAACATGGCGCTTGAGACAAATCTCAATAATACTATAATTTTGAGCATCTTGTACATTTGTCTTATGTATAGACCTTTGTAAGACATAATGAGGTAGGAGTGGGAGGGATAATTGTGTTGTTGGATGGATTCTTTATATGTAGAGAGTTGTGTAACTAAGATGAAAATGGATCCTTATTAGTAGGACCATTGTCAATCCTATCATAATTATGAGCTCTCACATGAACATCATATTCACACATGTAAATGTTAACATTCATGGTATTGCACCTTGCATGGGATTCCCTTGTTTTCCCCTTGTATAGGTGCATGGATGATTCTAACCATTTATTTCTACTATGAGAGAAAAGGATTCATTAGGATCATGGGTTGTCACTCGGATCTCCATTGGGATAAGTATCAATGAATATAATCTATTTGATGGCACTTATGAGTAGGATAATCTCAATTTCATATTATACAAATAAATTTCATTTTCTTCTACTCATTAATGCCTCTTACATTAGCGTTGGTATTAGGGGCAATCAATTTCTCAGAAGTAGACTTTTCTTCTCATTTTTGTTCTTTCCTCCTAGATATTGATTATTCTTCCAATTTTTTGATTGGAATGAACGAACATCAAAGGTTTGAGTAGGGACTAATGCATTTGTCTATGTTTGTACAATTATTGGTGGATTATGAGGGATAGTCATCTGTGACATTTTTCCTTCTAATTTGACAGTTGAAGCATGGTAAGCAAAACCAATATTAGAATTAGAATGTGGTCCTAAGGTAGGTTTATAAGGATCTGTTGATGTTTGGGGAGCATGAGGTATCAACTCAAACAATGTGCTATATTGAAAGTATATAAAATCTAGATTCCATGTGCATCATATAACTCTCTCTTTAGTTAGGGATCCTAACGTTATGAAATCCTTGGATATATTGGGTAACAAAGACTTAACAAACCAATATACATAAATTCATCCGTAACTTTAGTTTTGATGAGCCTATGCTATCATCTCCATTCATGGATATTGATGAAAGGAGATTTTGGGGTATACCAATTTCCCCTTTCTTTATAAATTTCAACCCTAAGGCATGTGGGTTATGGCCCATAAACCTATTGAAAGCATTATTCGTGGCCTTAGCCTTTAAAAACCGGGACCATATGACTTAGCCGATTTTTCTTTATAAATCGGGACCACAACACTTTATTGGAAATACACAGGAAAACACACAGTCGAAAGCATGGCTGGACTTCAAAAAGAATGAACCCACATTCATAAATCGTCGGGTCCGCACATCTGGTCCATCAGAGTCCTGCTCCTCTCTCCATTCACCGATCTCTAATCGACCGATCTCCGTCGTCCATTACTTTCCCGAATCCAACGGTCAACAATCACTCTAAATATTCAAACTGGTGCATCAATCCTCCACCGTGGATCTATGCTTAGTGGATCCAATGTCCACATCAATTTCGGGTGGACAAATAGCAGGAGGATTAACCACCCGATAAAGCGGTTTCCTCTCTCCTCCTCGCTGCTACGTGTCAATCACTAAGTGGAATCGGGTGCTCACCCTTCAATACCACTTACCACTTTTCGCTCGCCCGAAATACCACTTCCATTGTTGCGAAACCACTTTTTTTCGCGAATTAACTTCCGTGCTCTTCCACCGTGCGATGACCGTCAATCTGTTCCATCGGATGGTTTTGATGGTTCCTTCAAGTTCCTCTGTATTTTGATCTGGACCATTGATCTCTGAGATCCAATGGATCATGTGCATTCTCTCATTTGTCCACCATTTGATGGATTCTGTGCTTAAAACACAGTTCCACCACTGACTCTATCTACACACTACACACCATATATAACAATATTTTCATTAATCAATGGATCGCCATCGATCCTTATAGTGATCGATGGTAGATCAACAATCTCACAACACAGGAATTAAGCCATCATCGCATATATATACAGATAACATGAAAAGGCATTATTACATATACACACATGGAAATCCACACAATATCAACACTGAACAAACTTTATATTATACATGATATGATTACAGATCTAAGGAATTTCAGCCTTGGTAACAAATTCCCCTTCAACTACATTTTGTTCACTTTGTTCTCACTCTGTCCTATTGAAAACGTAGGTTCATCATTTATAAACACGTTGGATTAGATCACTGAAAGGATCCAATCAAATCCTCTCCATGAATCACTCAATTGTCCCTAATTCTCTCTACATGCATACATACATATGGCAGATTACATTAACTAAGTCTTCTAGAGACTTTATCCATTCCATCAAACTAGCTCTATTTTAACATAAATGTCCCCTGTTTACTTCGATGGTCCACGTCGTCCTCCTTGCTCTGCTTTGGATTCCTTGTTTAATTAAAAGTGTCGGATGCTCCTACATCAGACTCCCGAGACACAAAAATTTATGACCTCCTAGTCATATGCTTCTCCTTGTCCCTAGAAATTCTACCCACTTCTCAGTGGAACTACCTTCATGATTTTCTATGAGTTGCAATCAACCTCTACAGTAACAGTCTTCCTCTGCTACATGATACCTCACCAAGCTTTCTCCTTTGAGCTTTAGTCTTTAGGCATCCTTCTGGTTCTCTCCTCTAGAACTAATTGAGCACTCCTCGCTCTAGGTTGCTGCAAGTCTTCTCACCTTTTGCTATCGCTATCTGCACGACAGTAAGACCATAACTCTCCAGCTTCAACAACTGTACCTCCTTCTCCTTCTACTTGCACTCTTTCGCAGGAAAACTTTCCTTTCCCTTAACCTTTACCTGCTCTGATACCAAATGATGAAAGGAAATTTTGGGGTATACCAATTTCCCATTTCTTTATAAATTTCGACCCTGAGGCTTGTGGGTTATGGCCCACAAACCTATCAGAAGTGTTATTCATGGCCTTAGCCTTTAAAAACTGAGAACATATGACTTAGTCGATTTTTCTTTATAAATCAGGACCACAACACTTTATCGGAAATACACAGGAAAACACACAGTTGAAAGCATGGTCGAACTTTAAAAAGAATGAACCCATGTTCATAAATCATTGGGTCTGCACATCCAATCCATCAACGTCCCGCTGCGCTCTCCATTCACCGATCTCTGTCGTCCATTACTTTCCTGGATCCAACAGTCAACATTCACTCTGAATATTCAAACTGGAGCGTCAATCCTCCACCGTCGATCTGCACTTAGTGGATCCGACTGTCCACATCGATTTCGGGTGGACAAATAGCATGAGGATTAATCGCTTGATAAAGTGGTTTCCTCTCGCCTCCTCATTGCTACATGTCAATCACTAAGTGGAATCGGGTGCTCACCCTTCAATACCACTTACCACTTTTCACTCGCCCAAAATACCAATTCTGCTATTGCAAAACCATTTTTTTTTGCGAATTAACTTTCGTGCTCTTCCATTATGTGATGACCATCAATTTGCTCCATCGGACGATTCTGATGGTTCCTTCAGGTTCCTCTGCATTTTGATCTGGATTGTTGATCTCTGAGATCCAACGGATCTTGTGCATTCTCTCATTCATCCACCATTTGATGGATTCTACGCTTAAAACACAGTTCCACCACCGACTCTGTCTACACACGACACACCATGTATATCAATATTTTTGTCAATCAATGGATCACCATTCATCCTTATAGTGATCGATGGTCGATCAAAAATCTCGCAACATAGGAATTAAGCCAGCACCGCATATATATACAGATAACACGAAAAGGCATTATTACATATACACACATGAAAATCCACACAATATCAACACTGAACACACTTTATATTATACACGATATGATTACAGATCTAAGGCATTTCAGCCCTAGGAACAAATTCCCCTTCAATTACATTTTGATCACTCTATTATCATAAATTTACTATGTTCTCACTATGTCCTATTGAACATGCAAGTTCAACATTTATAAACACATTGGATCAGATCACTGAAAGGATCCGATCAAATCCTCTCCATGAATTACTCAATTGTCCCTAGTTCTCTCTACATGCATACATGCATATGGCAGATTACGTTAAATAAGTCTTCTAGAGACTTTATCCATTCCATTAAACTATCTCTATTTTAACAGAAATGTCCCCTATTTACTCCAATGGTCCATGTCATCCTCCTTGCTCCGCTTTGGATTCCTCATTTGATTAAGAGTGTCAGATGCTCCTACATCATACATGATCATAGATATGAGTATCAATGACCTCATGAAATAATGTCAAGTGCTCTATTTCAATTTGATAATTGATGAGAAGTTGAAAATATGGTAAGAAGGCTATTTCTAAAGATTACAAATCATTAAATGAAGAACTTGGGAACTCAATGTACCACTTAGTGGCACTCTCAATCATGGTGCATTGGAAAATACATAATCTCACACTGTCATCCACCAAAGAGATGGATGAACACCAAAGATGGAATGTCATCACATGGTTAGAAGGATATTTTGAAATTGCCAATCAAACTTTGATATGCCTAATAGACTGTAATTTAGTATGGATTACTAGCCAATATTGGTGATGCTTTAATGTATTCATTTATCAATTGAGATAAATATGGAAAGTTCAAGGTAGTCAAGAATGGAAACCAAATGCTGGAAAATGTATTACAACATATAAATGATGGGGGTTGTGGCCCTTTAGAAGTCATTGATCACCCCACCTCACTACTCCCATTGATAGTAGCACTAGTTGCAAAGCTATCCTCTTGTTTAACATTCCAACCAAATTGAAAACATGTGTAATTAGTTATTGGGATACCTAAGGGTATATAAGAGACAAGTGGAAACCCACTACCATTGTTATAACCAAGGTTTTGTCCCCTACCAAAAATGAACATAGTTGTAGGAAATTATGTGTACATAGTGGGAAGGCTAATAATAGGTATACTTAAGGGAGGAATAGGTGTAATGATAGACTAGGTTCCCTAATTAGGGGCATTCGATATTTGCGACATAGAAGTGGGAGTGGCTACCCCATTAGCATGTGTTATGGAGGTGTCAATGTTGAATCCTCCCAATACATTTGAGGTAGTGAGAGTAAGTATTCCCATAGTAGATGGCCCACAAATGTTTTATATCATATTTAAACTACTAAAAAAGGAAAAAGGACCATGCAAATGTGGTTCACCCACCTTGATAAGCCAAGATATGAAGGATTTTTCAAATAAGGATTAAAATTAAGTAGGATATTTTTTTATGACTTCAATAAATAAGTGTTCAACCTCCTCTAAAGTTGTCAAATTATCCCTTAGAACAATGTGTGTGTTGTCCATTATGGATAGTCATTGCTTGATGGCCATGAATTCATCTATCTTTGTAGGAAACCCTCATCACCTATGAAAGTAATGAATATCATGTTTAGCCACTACTAAAGTTGTGTTTTAATAAAAGAAAACACAAAGTAAGGCGAGTTAGACACAAGTCAACATAGAGCACACCCAAAGAATCTACAAAATAAAATAAATAAGCGATTCCTTCCAAAAGCTAGCTTAGTATTATCAAAGCCACGAATGATTAATGAAGGTGTGAGAGACAACTATGATAACTTTGCTACAACAATCAACCAAGGTGTGAGTGACAATTACGATAACCCTGATGCAACAATCACCCAAGGTGCAAGAACCCTCATGAAGATGGGTACCCTTTAGAAAATTTTAAATGAAGATAATGAATTTGTTGTAGGTACCATAAGCGTTGTCCACTTGTAGTCACCTATGTGATACACTAGGAGAAGCCACTAAGTCTGCCACTTCACAATTGGCGGCTACGAGAATAGTTGTGAGTCAAGTCTATGCATCTGGTAATGAATACATGATAATTTCTTTAGCCTAAAGCTCTAAAGAGAAGTGGTTGTTATAAAATCTTTTGAGACGCTTTCATCAATGATGCATATTGAAGCCTTAACCCGTGATTCCTTTGCACATGCAAACCTCATTAACCCTTAGAACTTTTGTAAAAATGATTTCTAGCTTGAATACACATTTGTTATTCCAACAAATTGCATATACGTGCATGTTAAACTTTGAAAACTCACGTAAATATGCACTTATACCTTCAAAAAATCATGTATACCTTCAAAATGCATTAGAAATATTCAATATGTGCACAATAGTGATTTTTCGACAGGGGTTCCCTACTTGTCCTCGTTATTCACCTCTTGCAACTAGTAGAAAAATAGCCCAACCAACTTCCAAATGTATTTAAGTAAGCCCGAAGGGGAAAAATGGGTGAGAACCCTTAGGCTAACAGTTTAATGCCAATATATGCAAATGAGATTTGACTCCTAAGTTTTTAAGAATACTTTTTGGTAGGAAAACCTTGTTTCCTATGTTATCATCCCCTCCCATTTGACTTTGACAAAAGATATTATGTTTCTATAATTCAAGTGTTGTGAGACTTTGATTAAGAATATTGCTTTGGGTTCCTAGGGGGAGGAGTGTTTAATGGCCCTGAGGAAATTAAAGTTGTAGAGTATTCGTGGGGCTTAGGATGCTTGACAAATAACCAAGATGAATCATATGCCCTATGCTAGGGGATTTATTTAGCCAAATAAAATTGGGTACCTTCTCTCAATGTTTTCAGAGACTCCCTCCTTATTTGGCATTTGGTGAAGGGCTCTTCTCCTAGGCACAAAACATTAGAGATTATTATGAAAATAATTAGGAAAGAAATGGAAGGGTTCTCTTCAATAGCATATTTCAATGCTCCTTGTGATCTCAATAAATATGTGGACTTTTGGGCTAATGAAGGGTGTCAATTAAGATGGGGAGATTTAAAAATCAATAATCGAATTAGGCCTCTCATATTCTTTAGAGCTAGATGATATGGCATTACAAAGTTATGAGGTATTGCATTAGCAATCAATAATAGTATGACATGTAAATTTATTTTTTTGGTGGGTTAGTTTTGTAAGGTATATACCTACAAAACCCCATTTTTTATTGTCCAAGGGAGTCCCTCTTCAAAAATTTGTAGTTTTGCTAGATGAGAGGGCTCAAGATTTTTTTTTTTAAGATATGCATATTTTAAAACATAATGGAAAATGAGAAACAATGTTATCTTTATTATGATAGGAATATGATACATCTAATGAAGGGCCCTCAAATCTTATTAGTTTCTCCCATTGAAGGCCCCGCAAATTGTGCCCCATAAGTTCAATGTTCATGAGAAAATGAAATGAGAGTGAACTTGCTTCTATCATTTATTTCTAAAATTCATACATATTGCAACACAAATCCAATGTTCACACATTCTTTCCCAATATATGTGTATTTATATCACAATTGAGTTGAGCTTACATCACATCATGATACAAAGGTTTCATTTATGTCCCTGGGTATATGATTTCATTATTGGGTCAATATAATTTTTTCCATGGAGCTCCTAAGTAAAATAATAAAATAAGGTTATGAATTCTCAATGAGAAAGAAATAAAACTATTTTTTTAATTTCATTTTCAATGTATCTTCTTATGGGTTTAATCAAATTTCAAGTGTAGATATTGGATGTAGAATTAAATTCAACATGTAATGAATACTCACTCTAAGTACTTTTGATGGACTCATAGTGAGATAAAATAAAAATATATGAAAAGATATGTTTCTTGAAAACAAACATTTTTTCATTTATTTTCAATTCATCTCACTATGCGTCTACCAAAAGTCTGCAAAGTGGGTACTAATTGAATGTGGAATTTAATTTTGTATCCAATAAATTCTTGCACTTTGAATTTAAGTGAAAATGCACTAATATAAGTCAAACATACAAAAACAAAGGTAATTTTCTTTATTTACTCCAAGACTATTTACTCATATGGTTGGCATCACCATTTTGTGTCCTATTGATTCTTTCAACATTGAAGTTGACAACACATTTTTTGTTTATAGGTTCTTTTTTTTTTCTGCAAGGATTTTATAATAATAATAAAAATAATAGTGTGTATAATTATTAACACAAATATGGAGTTAGATGTGCAGATAGAGTATAGGCTGAGCAATTTAGAAATATAAACAACCAAAAACACAATGAATTAAAAAATGAATAACATCAAATCTAAAGCAATAGGACCTTAATATGAAAAGTACATGAAGTAAAAAAAAATGTTTCTAATTTAAGAGGAACTTTAACATAAGAGAAGAAAGTTCAACATTGATATGCAAATGGGAAATGGGCTAATTTTTTTTATAGAAAATTAATACGTAAAATAGAGAACGTAAATACTTAGATTAGTAGTCTAAAAGGAACATTAATATAATAGAAGAAACTTAAAAGAAAAAATCAAGGAAAATGTAGCTTTCAAAAAATACATTATTTTCATGTATTTCCACTTCATCTCATTTTGGTTCTATCAAAAGTATGTTGGGTGGGTACTCATTAGATGTGGAATTTAATTTGTATTCAATGAGTGCCTACACTTGAAATTGAGTAGACATGTAAGGAGATAAATCAGGGATATGATAAGAAAAAGTAGTTTCTTTATTTCGTCCATAACCATTTATCTTTATGGTAGACATAATCATCATGCATGTTATCAACTCATTTAAAGTTGAGATTGATAGCACATTTTTTAAAGCTCATTTTACCTCAAAATTTCTCCAATGATAATATTCATAGTGTTTACAATAACAAGAATTATATAATTAACACAAAATTATAGCTAGATGTGCATGTAGAGAATATTCATATGGGTCAAATATTTTTAGTAAATTTACAAATAACTGAAAAACACAATAAACTAAAAAACCAATAGCGCTAGACTTAAAAGAAAAAGACTTTCATATCAAAAACATTAAGTAAAGATGGTTGATATATAACGCAACCTTCAACAGCGGGCCGGAGCTTAAACCCTAAGGAGCAGAGCGCCGAGGTGGAATTATTTTAATGGCTTCCGGGATCGATTCTGCGGCCTTGGAGACTCCGGCGGGTAAGCGCCCTCTAGAATCATCTTCAGCTTTACCAGAAGTGAATCCCAAGCGGCCTTGTGCGGTGAGGTTGGACAAAGAAAGAAGCCTGGATCTGAATTTACCGCCGGCCTCCCTTCTCTCGGCCGCCTTCTGGCCTCTGCTCGGCTCTACTGTTGGTGGAGATGCACGTTTCACCCTTAATACGCTGGCTTCTCCCTTCACCGGTAAACGGCAGGTATTTTATTTTCTTCTGAATGCCCCCATTTCTCCTTTATGCTCCGTCCAGGTCGTTGAGGCAGCCAGATTGCAGCCATCTATGGCGGCTACTCGCACCAGGCGCCCCTTGCAGAATGCAAACGCAAGGGTTAAGGACGATCAGGCAGATTTTACTCATGCTTTTCCTCAGGTGGCGGCTACTAGGAAGACATTCTATGATCTGGAAGCTTGCTCAGCGTTATTTCTACTTCCTCTGTCCCTTAAGAATAGCCATTACTCTGGTCTTAATCTTCAGAAACCCCTCAAATCCCTGGATCTACCTGGATGGTCTATCTGGAAGCTTTATGAAGCAGAAAGCAATGACAAACTCATTGACGATGGGTCTCTACCATCTTCTCCTCTTGTGCCCCTGCAGCAAGTTTAGAAAAAGATAGCCCAGCAAAGCTCCGACCTCGTCTCATCTCAGATCTACAGTGGAAAGAGGAACTCTGATCTTTCTGCCTCATTTCAGATCCAGATCAAGCTCCTCTCAGGCAAAACTCTGCTACATTGGGTATGCTCTCAGGATCTCGTGAGGGACCTCAAGCATGCACTGGAACTCAAGCTGGGAATTCCCTCTGCAGCTCAACGACTTCTCCACGAAGGTAAACAACTGGAGGATCTCTACCCCCTTTCTTTCTACAACATTAAAAGAAATGCCTCCATTATCTTTGCCCTTCGTTTGAGAGGGGGAGCGGTAGGACAGTCATCCTCAGCTAAGGCATTTTCATACAAGGATGTTGTCCATACACCGAAGCAGGAAAAGACAGTTCCACCAGTTCAGGCTCCCAAACCTTTTCTGGTGGACAAACTTGAGGAGACCCCCTCCATTGAAATAGTGCATCCAACGTTGGATGAGCAAACCCAACAGTTTGCAGAGCATGGCACTATTTGCAGGTTCAATGGGCTATGGCCACGGACAGCAGACCTCTACCAGTGGATCCACTCTAACTGGACCAACAATTGCAAGGTTCTGTTATGCTCAAAGTGCTTTTTCATTACGGTGTTCACTTTTGAGGAGGACTACCAAAAAGCTCTAAAAGCAAGGCCTTGGTTTTGGGGCTCAACAGGTTTATTCCTCACTCCCTGGTTCCCAGACTTCGATCCATCTATGGCAATTATCACCAAGCTCCCAATCTGGGTCAGACTTCCTAATCTCCCAGCGCATCTATGGCACTTTGTTGTTTTCCAAGGGATCGGCAACTCTCTAGGCCGCTTCCTAGACACAGACATTTCTAGAGGGGAAAAAGGCCTCTACACCTTTGCCAGAATATGTGCAGAAATAGACATGAGCAAAGGTCTTCCGGACAAGATCAATCTCAAAATTGGAGACTTTCATTGGACTCAGAACTTGGATTACGAGAATACAGCCTTCCGCTCCCGCAACTGCCATCTCACAGGGCAGCTTCAGAGCTCTTGTCCCTCGATGCTTGCCCAAAAGAAAAAAGCCAATCTAAGCAGAAATCCAAAAGCTGGAAGCCTTATGACCCTCCCCCCATGGATGATTTTAATTTCAGCTCGGATGAAGAGGAGGATAATGAGGAAGGAATGGAGACCAAGATGGCACAGGATCCGCCCTCGGCTGACCCTGAGGATTTGTCTGTCCAGCCAATCTCTCAGAAAAGGAATCATGAATCCTCCATCTCAGATTCAGATAAGGAAACCTCTCAATCAACCCAGCTTAGTTTGCAAATCATGCCAGCTCAGCAGTGCCCTCCTGAATGGGTCAAAGTTGGTAAAAAGAAAGGGAAAAAAGTCTGAATAGCTGATTCCTCCCATGTTGGGTAGAATCATATGCTTTGTTTTTGCTCTCCGGTTCTTCTAGTTACTTCTTGCTCTGTTCTTCTCTCTTCTCTTCGCTTCTAGGAGCTGAGGTGGATTGTCTATCCTTTCCGGCTGCCTGTGTTCTTTTTTCTCATGGCTAAAACTTCTTACTGTACTATACGTTTTCTTAATAGAATTAGTTTTTACCGAGAAAAAAAAAAACATTAAGTAAAAACTTAGGTGTTATAGGGAAAACTACCTTAAGGCTAAGTAATGAAGCCCACACTTAGTTGGTGAGGCTTAATGATAGATTATAGATGTAGGGATAGATAACATATTTATTTCTCCTAAGGTTGACAAGTTTAAAAATTAAAGAGAGAAGGAACATGGAAAAAATCTTATTCCAAATGGCTATTTAAGGTATCCAATGACTTTCGCTTGATCTCATTCTAACTCAAGTACTTCACTAATTAACCTACAAAATCATCCAACAAGAAACACCTTCCTCAATCCTCGTCAAACAATATATGACTTGCATGAAAAAATATTAATTTAATAACTCAATCTAATTAGAATGAAAAAAAACCTGATCCAACCAGAGCCACAAAAAGGAGAATTTTTTTTAGCGGGGGTAGGGAGGTGGGAGGGTGGAGAAGTTAAATCTATACTAATTAAAAGAGAGTTACAACATGAATGATCACCTTGATATTTTGTTTTGTACTCCTATCTCTAAGACCGAAAGTCCTCCTCAAACACAATTACACATTTGTCAAACAAGCATGATCGATACCTATATCATAGCAATATAGTCAAGTGAAGGGTTAATATACACTCACATAATATCTTGTCACACTAATGATAATGTCAAACACTTAATAGTGGTATCCAACTCACAACCAAGGATTCTAACTATAATTTGATAGCAAAAGGATGCTTCAAAATAGAATCCCATCCCTTATCTTTGTCTCTCATACTTGTAGATTCTTAAGGAGAGAATAAAGGGATACACAGATTGTATATTATGAACTTATTAGCCATGCCCAATACCACATGAGATTTTTTTCTTTTACCAACTCAAATCATTTCATATTTCTCCATGAGTTTGTATTTTCTAAAGCTTTATGGGGTAGCCACAAGTTTTATATGGGAAAACTACAACCTATCAATTTTGATCTATGGGAAATTTGTTACTAACTACTCTTTTACTAGGCAAACGCATGACCTTAATTTCCCTTGGATAATCAAGACTTTTGTGAGAAAATTCATCTTGATCCAATACTATGTTTTGGATGACTACATCTATATTGGTCGATCATGCTAAATAGTTCACAAGGGAGTAAATTGAACTATCACCTTGTTTTTCAGCAGAATTGTCCTATTTTTAACCTCTATCTTACCTCGAACACACTATCTAAGCCACTATTTTAACCTTGGAGGCCATTTATTCCTGCATTTCTTTCATGGTTTTTGTATTAAGGGTTATATACGAACTTAATTATTAATTAAATAGATTTAATATCCTATTTTCCTTTGCAACTTATATCTTCTCTTTCCTAAGGTAATTCGATAAGGCGAATGTATTAATCAATGTGGAAAATGGGTTGGTGCAGGAATGGTTCTCGTACCGTCCATCACTCTTGCACTTCCTAGGCAATTGTCAACTTCAACTTGGTTCACCACTTATGGTTGAGACATCTTAACAAACTGCGCGAATTCTTTGCCAAAATATCAGTCAACTTTGTTAAGCTCAGAGCAAAGTGGAATATGCAGGATGTGAAGACCAGAGCTTCAACCAAGAACCCTTGTTTAGTATTTTTTTAATATCCAAGAGGCCCACCATAAAATTTTATTCTACTTTCTATTGTGGACTTGAGCCGAGAATATATATTTAATAGGGTTCCTAGTGGAAGCTAGGTAGCATTACTCTGAGGAATTTTTGACATATACTGTGATATTTTTGTGTGTTTCCATATTTTATGGGCTGGATCTCGAATCCATGATGTATATTTGATACTTTTGAAGTTTAATACAAAGGAATGCGCAAGTTATGCATTTTCTTGTTCTAATATCTTTTTGATGTATTACTTGAGTACCTGAAGTTCCAGATCTCGTAGCAGGGAAACGAGCTAGTTGGCTAGGGCCCGTCCAACCCAGCTCATTCTCCCTTTTCGTGAGGTGTGTTAAACTTATTTTTATGCAAGGTTTGAGTAGGCATATTTTGTTCTTTCATAGTTAACAAGATTTGACTTCTTCATAAGCTTTGTGATTCAGATCCAAAGTGTGTAGGCTTGGGTGTGTCTATTTCTTGCATTTCATGTTAACCCTACTTTCCTTTGATGCGTGTTTAATTTCCTTTCTGCAAAAGGAGTGTGTTTTAGTTACTTGCTCCAGTGTGTTTTCATTTTTGCAAGTGAAGGTTGCTTAGTTTACTTTTGCAAGTCCTTTTATTTCCTTCAATTACATTTGCTTTCTTCTGCAAATCGTGTTTTATTTATTAGTGAAGTTTCCAAGCATTCTCAGTATGAAAGTTCAGTTTAGAATTAATTTATATTTATGAGCTTTAATGAAACACTATTTGCATTATATAGATCTGTGCTTGGACTCGTTTCCCTTATTGAAGTAAATCGTTTTAACACTGGAACTATTGAAGGGACTTCTAAGCTAAAACTTCTATTTATAATAAGTGCAGATCCGATTTACATAATAACAGCCATCTCATGAAGAAGACTACTTGTATTTGGATCAAATAGTTATTTTTCACATGCAAGAAGTTTCATGTTCTAGCAAGGATTTTTCTTTTACTTTTGAAGTACCTTTCATTTCTAAATGTATGATTAGTTAAGGAATATTTTTCTTATGAATGTTTATTTCCTCAACTCTGTTTTTCCTTGCAATTTATTCTTAGTTAACACCCTTTTCATTTTCTACAAGTGGTTTGGAAACCCAGTACAGGAATGTTGATTTCTTGGTACAGGAACCGATATCCTGGTACAAGAACCCAAAGCTCTTGTATGAAGGTCAAAATCTTTAGTGCATGCACAATACATACTTCCAGTGTAAGAACATCGCTTCAGTACAGGAATGTCATTCCAGTACAAGAACATCATTTCGGTGCAGGAAGGAAAATATTTAATGAAGAGAAATGTCCTTAATAGTTCAATTACTTATTTGTCCTACGACTGCACTAAACTTAGTCTTAGATATTTATATTTTATTGACCAGGATTGTTCATGACAATTTGAAGTTCCTTTTATTGAATTTCTTGAAAGTACATTCTTTTTCATTCCAGCGCCAAAATTCTCTTGGTATTATTTGCTGTGTGATCTTTTTCATTCTGTAAACTGTAATCAAGAAAGATAGGAACAGATTTAGTGAAGGTTCATATCATTTCTTGGCATTTCCTGTGCTACACCTCTAAGCTTACATAGCCCTGGGTTGACAAATTAAGTGTTGAAGGAGTTTGTTGAACTGCAATTCCTACACCCAACATTTTGGCATCATTGTCGGAGAGGTGTTTAAAGATTGGTAAGAACTTTTTAATCTTTTTGTAGTAGGATTAAGTATGCTATTATTTTTCTGCAGTGTGCTTCTATTGCATGAAGGATTTATTAGTGTTGATATTTTTATTTAGTAGGATTTTATTTAAGATTCTTTTTTCTTTTTTGTAATTTTAAAGTTTTGTCATTCTTTTGGTTAATTATCTTAAGATGAATGCCTAAAAATGGTAGGGGTACAAAGCCCAATAAGGGCCAAAGAAACACTGATAAATGCGAAGATTTTTCTTTATTTGGGCCTTCTTTTGCAGGTAGAAAGTCCAAACAAACATAGACCCACCACGCAGGAACTGTTCACTTGGATTTTAGAAATAGTAGTTCGAGTGTGACAAAATCCGAAAAGGGGAAGAAGGAAACTAGTGGTGATCAAAAGACTAATTTAAACCATAGTCAACCTTCTGATTCTATTGGGAGTGGTCTGATTGGAGTTACGAGAATGGCAGAAAACGAGGACCATGTTGAAGGAACTAGCAAGAATCGGGTAAATGAGGAACAATCCACCTTTGGGTTTCCAATCATTAATTCAGGAACAACTACACAAATGAAGAATATTTCGCCATCATATCTTCCTCATTTCCATGGTAAGATACATGAGGATCCAGATTTTTTTCTGCTTGAATTTGATATATCATGCAAAAGCTATGATTACTCTACAGATGCCTAGAAATTAAAGTTATTTCCTGCAACTCTCAAGGATTCAACCTTATGCTGGTTCATGGGATTAGGAGGAGATACTACAAATCCTTAGGATCAAATAAAGAGAGTATTTTTGACAAAATATCAGGAATATTGTAAAACTAGAGAAATGAAAAACGAAAGCTTCACTATTATGCAAGGTGATGATGAGACCTTGGAAGATTATTTAGAGAGGTTTCTATACATCCTCCAAAGGAAAAAACATCAATTTGACATAAGTACTATTAGAACCTTGTTCTTACATGGGTTTATTGAATATTCTAGACATAATTTGAATTTGTTAGGTCAAGGGGATATCGCTCAAAAATATTTTGTTCAAATTTGTGACTTGTGCTAGAACCTCTCATGGAATCAATTGAGATCTAGTAGAGAGTCGAAGTAGAAATAATAAACTTGGATCCACATATGCTATTATCATTGGTTTGGAAAATAAAATGGAAAACATGACAATTGAAATTATGAATACCATTAGCAAACAAATAATCTCTTTTAAATTTCAACAGAAATTGGTAGAAGAATAAGAGTCATTGTCTATTTATCGTCCAAAGTGTAGGAAAAAACATCTTTTAAGAGAATGTCCTACTGATGTTAAAGGTGCTAACAAATGTGTAATTTGTGCAAGAAAACATGCTACTGAGGAGTGCCCTTCTATACTGAGACTAAAAGCAGCATTCGAAGGAGAGAAATCTGAAACTGAGCCATTGCATGCCATGGGAGCATGAATAAATTGGCCTCAGGTAGGTATATGTATGGTTCCTGAACCTCCACCACATTTTTATGGTTATAATGCATCATCATATTCCTACCATAATGCAAATCACTGTCAACCTTGGCGGCATGGGAATAACTTTCAATATGGACAACCTCCTCAACCTTGGCAACAAGGATGGAGGGGATCAAATCATTCTCATTATTCCTATCATGCACCTATGCAACCATATCCTACTAAATATACACCTTATCCCATGTCACAACCATCTTTATCCTCCTTACCTTAGCAAAGTCAACCAATGTCATCATTACCTTTACCACCACCCCAACTTCCTACTCAACTGGTACATAATCCTAATAATAAATAGGTACAATTGATTCATTTCATTGGATCATTGCCTTCTCCCATTTATCAGACCTTTCTGGTTGGGATCCATGAGCTTCAATTGAGATCGAGAAGAGTAATAAAACTAGAAAAACAAAAACAATAAACAATGATTACCGAGGAGAGAAATGAGGAGGAAACTCCTGATTGTTCGAAATAAGATATCACGAGTCGACCCATTCCCACACATTCAAAGTTTCCATATTCTTCAAAACAACCTCCCTATCCAGAGAGGCTAGTTATGGAGAAAAATAACCCCACTCCCGAGTCTAGTTTAGCTTCCAAGCTTAGGAATATTTTCATAAAGGTCTCTTTGCTACAGGCTATTAAAGATATCCCCATCTATACAAAAATAATTAGGGAACCTTGTCTTAAGAAGCCAGGAAGGAAAAGAGTAGAAGCTTAAACCATTCAGCTTGTTGGCAGAGAAACCGAGTTGATGACAACATGTGCACATATGGAGAAATATACTGATCTTGAAAACTTGGTTGTTTCTGTCCAGATAGGTGATATCCTTATCCCCAATGTGTTAGTAGACCTGGGGGCATCCATTAATGTTATGACTAGGAAAACCATGGATCAACTTAGGTTGACCCATATTTGTCCTACCCCTACTGTTCTTGAACTTGTAGACAGATCTAAAATCAAGCCAAAAGGTTTGTTGGATGATGTGGTTGTTTCAATTGATTCTTGGGAATACCCCATAGATTTTATTGTGGTTTAGCCAAAAAAATCTTGTTGGTGGACATCCCTTGATTTTGGGGTGACCATTGCTTGCCACAACTGATGCTTATATTGGATATAACTCTGGTGATATGTATATTTCCCATGGAGACAATAGGAAGAAAGACACCTTGTATCCACCTGCTAGATCCATTCAGGAGCTCAGAGATACCTTATGGCTAGATTATGACAATAGTGATGAGGAGACTTGATCTGTTTCTCTGATCCATCATCATACCGGATCTATGCAGGAGGGTGAGTTACGGGACTTCTTGAAAAATCTAGACTCAATGCCAAATTTTGACATGCTTGTCAAATCTTTAGTCTATGTTTTCAAGAAAGTTATAGTTCTCAACCTCCCTCATCATAGACTCTAGCAGCATCTTCCTATACTCTTGATCTCGAGACCACTTTTGTTGAGATTAGTCTATGCAAATCTTTACACGTCAGCTCAAACTTAGATTCATCCCAAGAAGAGCAGCTTGTTAGTTTGTTGTGAGACCATCCGTATGCCTTTGCATGGAGTTATGAAGACATGAAAGGCATACCCCCTGAAACTTGTACTTACCATATTTATATTCAGGAAGGAGCCCGACCTATTCGACAACCCCAAAGGTGCATGAATCCTGCGCTAAGAGAAGTTGTGAAAGAAGAATTAGAAAAACTCTTAAACGCTAATTTTATTTATCCTATATTTGATATCCAATGGGCTCTCCATTGGTGATAGTCTCGAAAAATGATGGGAGATCGTGCCTTTGCATTGATTACAAAGAATCGAATAAAGCCATTCTCAAGGACTATTTTCCCCTTCCTTTTATCGATCAGGTGTTACATACCCTTGCAGGTAAAAAGTACTTTTCAATTTTAGATGGCTTTAGCGGATATAACAAAATCCAAACCCGAGGATCAGGAAAAGACCACATTCACATGCCCATGGGAGACATTCACCTACCAAGTGCTTCCCTTTGGGTTGTGTAATGGCCCAAATACCTTTCAAAGGGTAGTGCTGGCTATTTTTGCTGACCTCGAGTGTGTAGATATTTACATGAATGATTTTTCATTATTTGATAACTCATTCCAAGAAGCCCTCAAAAACTTAGAAAAGGTGCTTTTTCATTGTCAAGAAGCCCACCTTACTTTGAGTGATAAAAGATGCAGATTGATGTGAAAAGAAGGGGTAGTTCTTTTTCATTTCATTTCTGACAAAGGTATCCAGATAGACCCAGCTAAAATAGAAGTTATTTTGCATCTTCCTGCACCTAAAACACAAAGGGAAGTGAAAGGATTCCTGGGACATGCAACCTATTACCAAAGATTCATTTAGAACTTTTCTAGGATAGCTACCCCCCTTTTCTGATTATTAGCTAAGGATAGTGAGTTCTCTTGATCCACAGATTTCCAATAGTCTTTTGAGACATTAAAGGAAAATTTAGTACATGCACCAATTTTGAGAAGGCCTAACTAGTAGCTTCCATTTCGTATTTCCTCTTATGCCTCAAATACTGCTATTGGCGCAGCTTTAGGACAAGAAGAGAATCAAAAGTCCTATGCTATTTACTTCATCAGTAAAAACTTGTCACCTACTGAGCTAAAGTACATAGTAACTAAGAAGGAGTTTTTAACCGTAATTTTCTGCTATTAATGAATTCAGACACTATATTATAAGATATGAAGTTTTTGTGCATATTGACCATTCTGCTATAAAATATTTGATGAATAAACTATTGACTAGAGGTAGAGTGACCATGTGGCTACTTTTGTTGCAAGAATTTAATGTTACTATTATTGATAGACCAGGAAAATCTAATGTTGTAGCTGATTATCTCTCTAGATTGAATAATCCTAGTGAAGTAATTCATGTTGATGATGATTTCCCTGATGAACATGGTTTTATTGCGTCAACAAGATCCACGTGGTTTGCTGACATTGCTAATTATTTAGTCACCAGAAAAAAACCACCTCACTTATCTTCTTGTGAAAAGTTGAATATCATACAAAAAAATGCTTCATATTCTTGGATCCAAGGGACCTCTTTTACACTGGACCAGATCTCATTATTCGTAAATGTGTAAGAGGGGAAGAAGTGTTTGACATTTTGAAATCTACCCATGATGAACCTCGTGGGGACCATTTCACTGACAAGAGAACTACATATAAGATTTTACGAGTTGGCTATTTTTGGCCTTCATTGTTTAAGAATGCCAAACAATATGTCAAGCGATGTGATAGCTGCCAGCGAATGGGTCAGCCTATCCAAGCCAACGAAATGAATTTATGTCCTCAGCTTATGATTGAGCCTTTTGAAAAATGAGTTATTTATTTTGTAGGACCTATAAATCCAACATCTTTAAATAAAAATCATATTTTGGTTTGTACATATTTGTTACAAAATGGATAGAGGCTAAAGTTGTTTCCTTTGCTATCGAAAAAGTTGTTGTTGAATTTTTTTTGATGAAATTTTTACTAGATTTGGTGTTCCTAGAGAGATTGTTACTGATAATGGATGGCAATTTGTATCTAATCTGGTTCAGGGTATTATGGATCAATACAAAATTCAACACAGGAAATATACACCATATCACACATAAGAAAATGGCTAGGTGGAGTCTACCAATAAGGTGATCGAATCCACCCTTACCAAGACAGTAAATCTGCATAGAAAGGATTGGGCCAGCAGATTGCTTGAAGCCTTATGGGCTTATCAAACCACTTGGAGGAACAGTTTGGGGCATACACCATATGAGTTGGTATACAAAAAACAAGTACTTTGCCAGTTGAGTTCCAGATAATAAAAAAACTAAACAACAACCCAATTGGGGTTAGACCTCTCAAAAGCACAACAACAATGTCTATTGCAGCTAAGCGAGTTAGATGAATTTTGAAGAGATGTTTCTCAACAGAATGTGTTAGTGCAACAATAGCATAGGAAGTGGCACGACAAGTTGATCAGAAAGAAGCAGTTCCAACCAGGTGATTGGGTACTCCTTTATGACTCTAAATTTAAACATTTTAAAGGAAAAATCCATACATGTTGGATGGGACCTTGTGAAGTGGTTAAAGTTTTTGAGAAGGGGGCTGTAGAAATTAAAACTATTGATGGGCAAGAGTTAGTATTCCTTGTGAAAGGGCATATACTTAAAGTATACTTTCAGCCTGTCACAAAGGAAGTTTTCATGCAGCAAGTGTAGAAGTAGTCTGAACTAACGATGGTAGGTGGTTGTGCCAACCTATTACAAATCTGATTCTTTCTTTTCCAGAAATAAAAAATAAAAGAAAAAGAAAATCCAAAAAAATGACAACAATTAAAAAGAAAAAAAATCGTTTGCCTATGGATGTGAAAATCGGTTTACTAACATGATCACAGAAGGATCAACCTGAAAACCGACATGCTGACAGGAGGATCAAATTTTAATAAAATGACAATGTTGCTTGATCTTTATATGTGCTAATTGTCACCTAGAAGAACCAGGTTTTTAAGTGTAGGAATCGAGCCCTTATCCAAGTTCGGGATAGCTGACACGGAAATTTTTATGCAAGCAACACTCAATTCCCACTGCAGTTATTTTTTGTTCAACACTATTTAGGCAGATTTTGAGGTGAAACTCTACGCTTCTTCTATTCCTTTTCATGAATGTCCCTATATAATTATTTTTTTATGTCCTATTTAGATTGACCATCCCTTTCTTCAAAAGAGGTTGTCCTTATCCCATTTAGTTTTTCCCTCTTTTCCCTGATTTTTTTCCCTATCCCTTTTTCCGTATATCCCTCTTGGATTGGTCTCACTCTTGAATTCCCTAATTGATCTCCTTCCCATTCTGAAAATTTAACCCTTTCCCGATTCTTTTTTTCCCTCATGGACTCTATTGGAGGATCTGATAAGAATTCATGGATCATATCAGAAGGCACATGGTAATACCAAGAACTAGCAAATAAAACCTCCTCTCAAAACTCTGCAAATCTTTTCAATATTTAGCTTGTATTTTGTACTTTTATTAGAAACCTCTTTATTCAAATATGCTGCAACACTTTCGAGTGCAGGAACAAAGATATTCCTCAGTACAAGAATGTGTGTTTCAGTGCAAGAATTTTTGAATTTCTAGTGCAGGAATACATGTTGTTGTGCGCTTCTGAGTGCAAGAACATGTATTTTGGTGTAGGAACGGTGGTATTCCTCAGTACAGGAATGTGTGTCTTAGTGCAGGAACCAAAGACTCCTGAGTGCAAGAACACACATTGTAGTACAAGAATGCATGCTTGGAACAAGAGTTCGGTCTAGGAATAGGGGAAAATTAATCTCATTCAGTACAAGGATCTTGTTTAGGCATAAATGAATGCACTATTTTAAATTATAGAATGCAATAAATTTTTTCTACATTCGATTAAACTTTGTTTATAATTACCAGTTAGGAAATAAGTTTTTTAAAGTACAAAGGCATTTAGTTATGAAATCTTATCTTTATATAAGTATCATATGTACCTTATGCAAAATCATGACCTGATTGGGGATGTGTGTGAAATCTTCTCATAATCTAACGTTCACCCTTGAGCCTTGTCAATAATTAATGATGACCTGATCCTATATGATACCTTGCATTGTTTTTATAACAAATCTTCTCCATGACTGTCGCCATCTACCAATCGTCATTTCTACATGTATGTTGAATCATGCAGTGTTGCATCTTTTCCAAGACTAAAATTTTCATGATGGGAGTGCGACCATTGAAGAATGCTAATATAGTAGTGTGCAGTTAATTCAGTAACTACAAATTCTTTCAGACATATTCCTAAATATCCTATTGAGTAATTTTCAGAATTTTGAGAAATCAAGTGAAGTTTAAATAGTTATGGCACCCATTCAAATTGAACTGTGGTCTGTAAGAGACTTTGAGCAGACGGTCGAATACAAGGATAGTTTGTCTTTGCTGCAAGAATCGGGATTTCTCCCCTTCCTTCTCAAGTTTGATGGTTTTTATTCGGCCATTGCACTCGAATTTACCCAAACCTTCGATGGAAGCAGAGCTAAGGTGGGGTCCTTGGAGTTCGAAGTGACTGAGAAATCTATTTCGCAAGCTACAGGATTAGCAGCCACAGGGGAGAAGTGGTTTAAAAAGGGAGAAATCAAAAAAGGAGCTTGGCGTTGGAAATAATATTGAGAGGAGGGGTGAATCAGTATTATTCAAATCAATAACTTTTTCATTTCATACTCAAATTTATATACGCTACTTCAATGAAGGTAACTCGCATGTACATGCAACTATCTTTAAAGCAACCATCGTATATCCAACAAACTTATAATTTCATTCATCATATGCTGATCTTTAATCAGTGCCTCAGTACAACATTAACCATATAAATAGTAACCATGTGTAGTTATAATAGAATAAACCATCACACATAAGAAACACACATGAACACCAAGATTTAAGGTGGAAACCCAATGCGAGACAAAAACCACTTGTTGATGTCTTATTTTAATATAAGAAAAACTTATTTACAATCTTGTATTGGTTCAGACTCATACCAGTATGCAGGCACTCATACTAGCCGATTTGTTTACTAGTACGAAGGCGTCGGCCTATAGAAGGCTCCAACCTTCACTCATTTTCCAACTGCTACTAGAAGGGAGATCCAACCCCCTGGCTCTTGTACTAGCTGATATGTTTACCAGTACATAGGCACCGACCTACAGAAGGCTACGACCTTCTCTCTTCCTCCAGGGACCACGTTTCATAAATTTTCAAACTGGATACTCCTAGAACACAACACCACAATCTGAAGGCCTCATTTCATCAAATTTTCATATTGGACCCATCAGCAACATTGAAGCTCAAAATCAATCACCACTAAAATACAACCAATCACTAAAAACCTATCATCACTGAAGTAAATCACAATCAATCAATCTGAACAATCAAAACACTGTCACAAGTACACAGTCACCAGAACACAAAGCAGAACCTAGAACTTTGCATCAACAACCAGAACCAACTGCAACTTCAAACATCGTATTTCATAATGTATACACTACTTTGATGTGTCGAACCAGCATGTATATGCACTTTTACCAAAGCGAAACAGCGTATAGATCTGCAATTGCTAACTTAAAACTTCACAACTATTCGAGACTTCAGTCATACCCATATCATAACATTTATAGAATACAACATGCTTAAGCAATCAGATCTAGCCCAATCAACATCATATCATGCAATGATAAGTCATTTTAGTTCTTATGATCTTGATCTAACATTGTATCCAAGGTGCACAAAATATTTCAGGTCATCTCATAATCATAGCCCCTACAACATAACATATACTTCAAATAGAAGTATTCCTCGGAAAATCTTTCACTTGTGTTATCACTCAGAATTTTTCCCTAGAAGTTATCGAAAGAAGGAATAATCTGAGGTAACCACAAACCAAATCTTTTAGACTCAGGTTCTAGCCAACCTAAGTCTAAAGAGGGCTCTCTCTTTATAATTTAACTTTGTTTCTATCTATATTTTAGGCTAGTTCTTAGTGTTCATGAGGATTTTGGTTTTTGATTGAAAGTTGGGTGGCGGAATTCTTGGAACAAATGGATAGAGTTAGGTCTTCAAGCCATTGGGCTATGGAGTCAATCAAAGGATAGCTTAACTGGACCAGAGCATTAACGGGATTTCTTACAGGGCAGGCTAGCAAAGCAAAAGGCAAATCTTTCAAAGCGTTGATGGATGGAATGATTCTAACCAGGGTAAAAGGGCAACGAAGAATCCTTAGACCGAGATCAGAATGAAAGAAAATAGGTGATCATGAACAAAGGGCAATTAAGAATCCTTTGTTATAGACCATGGGGAGAAACTATGGAAGTAAGGGAGCATTCAAGAATTCCCTAACTAAGATAGTTTAGCAGAAAACATTAAGAAAGTAAACAGTCAAGACAGAGTGCATTAAAGCAAGTTTTGAAATATCATTCTTAGTTTACCATTCAAATTTCATAGAAACACATATGATTATTAATAAACATAAGGAAAAACAATAATACACATGAGTGAGTACTTATTTGATTTTTGCTTTACACAAGAATCCTATAAAATGTCTAAACTTTATTCCATGATCCAGCAAGTCAATCCAGTTTTGATACAATAGCACTTTGATTTTTGATAAAAGTCTACAGAAATGTATTTGAATCCACACTAAATACTTCGAAATATGAAGTATTTATACAAAAATTATTACAAAATATCTTATAACAGTTTGAGATTTAATTAAGGAAATAAAAATATCTTTAAGCTTAAAGATAGAGACAGATGGAAAACTACATCATGTGGTCCCGTTTATTGTGGTAGTGCTGGTTGTTGTAGCTGAGTTTTAGCCCTCTAAGCTGGCTGATGTTTGTACGTTGGAATCATCTTTATCTTTCATTGATACTCTTTACCCTGCTACTCTTTGATCCAGTTTATCGTCTCTTAACTGCCTTCAGATTTACTGTGGTAACTTATAGTAGATCTGTCATCTTTTCCCACCATTCATCCTCGGGTAATTTTACTTTGAGAATTCTTATGTAAATCTCATCTGCCTCTGTGTATTTGGTGAAATTAGGCTTGGTGACAAACAAGTGTTTCACCTCATGCTCCAGAAAGAACAGATCCTCTAAAGTATCATACAATACTTTCCCTATTGGCAAGGCCTTGATACCTGAAGTGCTTTCTTGATCCTTGATCAATTTCCTTAATCTGTCAGTGTAGTCCAATTGGATCATAAGTTTATCATGGATGACCATAGGACTTGGAAGGCCTTTATCTCTCAAAATCTAAAACTTTTCCATGAATCTATCAATGCCCACCTGCATGTTATGGCGTTTTTCCTTCAAGTTAAGCATAAGGTTTCTTTTAGAAAGAACCTTTTTAACTTATATGATAGCTTCAGTTCTATCCTCTACACCCATCTCATTAAGTTATTGTCTGTTCTTGCTATTCAAGAAGTGGATGAGTTGATTAGCATCCTCAGGTTGGTCTCCTAAGTCTTTCTTTACCTTTTGAATTGCTTCGGTGGCCACTTTCACCAATTCTGTTTGCTCAAATATTACTTGAATTGATGGCCAAATATCATTGACAGAGTCAATGATATTGGCCCAGAGCATCTCTTTGGTCTGTCCTAGTGGCTTTTGTAGAGTTAAATCTTTTTCTAGGACCTTAATCTTCTCACCCATTCTTAGGGATTTCTGTGTTTCCTCCCTTTGCTGTATTTGGGCAAGCTTGCAGTCAGTTTCTAAGCTTGCCACTTTCTCCTTAAGCCTTTTAAGTTATGTTGCCTGGATGGACATTTCCTCCATGGCTTTCACTAGCTCTGTTGTCTTTTCTGTTGAAGTACCTACTGTTGTGGGCTTAGTTGTGACTGGCAATTTTTTGGTAGGTGGAGATGTTGGTGCCAAAGATGATGCCAGTGTTGAGGGAACTGCAGTTGTTACTGTGGGAATGGTAGTTGTAGAAGTGGTGGCCAATTCACTTTGTTTGGACTGACTAAATGTGTCCAATTATTTCTCTATTTCTTTCAACTGGTCATTTAGCTTTAGGACCAAGTCCATAAGCTCTTCTTGTCCTTTTTGGGTCTCTAGGACTTTTGCTATCTGTGGGTGATGTAGTGGTGGAATCTTAAGTTGCTTCTTCAAAGAAACTATGTCATCATTTTTCTTCTTGATCAGTCTTTTAGTGGCCTTCACATCTTTGGGATCATGTCCCAACTCAATGATTAAGTCCTCTAAGGACTTGATTTTGGTGTCTTTTTCCTGTGAAGAGGCCTTTTCCAATTGGAATTGAGTTGATATGTTATTTATGGAATTTTGTAATTGGTGAGCTACAATGACTTTCCTTGTCAAGATGGAGTAAATCATCTACCCTGTCTGCTTGTGCAACTCAATCTGGTCAATAGGATGTATGTCCTTTGCCAACACTTCAAAATCTATCTTCTTGAATTCAACTGTTGTTCTTAGTTGTTGAATGGTAGGTTTCACAAATGTCATCTGCATTTTTCCTTCTTTCAAATCATAGGCTGACATAAGCCTTGTCTGGTTTGTAGGTGCCATCTTTAGGTACTGTGCATAAGTCTAGGATTTTAGCCTCTCATTCCTGGCCTTTATATGCTTGTACCTTTCTCTAATGTCTTGATCCCTGTCAACTGGCATCCTAAAGGAGGACACTTCAACACTCTCTTGCCTTTCCAACATCTGAGTATTTGATGTGGAAGGTTCTAGTGTGCCCCCAGAGGGAGTGGCCGGCCTACTTCTTTCTTTTTCTGTGTTGGTGGCCCCAACAGTTTCTTCTGTGAATTCCTATTCTGAAACAGGATTTAACCTCTGCATTTTGACTAGGCTGGTCTTTGCATATGTTTGTGTGGTTTCTTTGCCTGATGTAGTGGTCTCTTCTCTATTCCTTTTGAGGCTTTTCTCCTCATTTAGAGGAGTTTGCAAGTTAGGGGAAGTACTCATAGTGGGCTACTATATACCTGTTTGATTTAATTCCTCTGATAGGTCTGGCTGCTCTGAATCTTCTTGCACCTGGGATTCTTCTTCTATATGTGTTTCACTTCGTGCCTGAGATTCTCCTGCTGTGATTCTTCTTGGATTTGGGATTCTCCTTGGACTTGGGATTCTCCTTGGATTTGGGATTCTCCTTAGACTTGAGATTCTCTGGTCACTTGCCAGAAAAAACCTTCATCAAGCCTTTTCTCTAAATCAATTAGAGCATTTTCAACAGCTACCTCAGTGCTATCCCTGTCCACTAAAGTATTCTCCACCCATTCCAATTGGTTTGCATATTTCTCTATCTGAGGGATTCGGTGGTGAATGTAGGGAGCCATCTTGTTTTTCCGTCTTCTGTTGCAGATGAAGTCATAGGGATCATATCTCCACATGAAGCTTTGTTTTAGTTTAAGTCTCTGAAGGATTTCCTCTACTTATCTTCCAGCTTCTCAGCTATTACACACAAAGGGGCCTAGTTGATCTTTGATTCTGAGCTGGGCCTTCTTTTTGGCCTTAACAAATGCACCTCATCTAAGTTGATTATTTTCCTGTAGTACTCTAGAGCAAATAACCTCATTGGGAGGTATCTAGGTAGTTTATATGGGGCCAACTCACAACCATAGATCCTAATTTCTGTGTGATTTTGGTAAAAGTACCAATCTCCCACTTTGTGTTGGTTTGACAGTTGTATGATCCTCCTGATATCTGAACTGATTCTTGGAGGAGGACTTCCTAGCAGCATGGTTATTACTGGATGTACAAAAATATCTATGAATTCTGTGTATGGATATGGGGAATCATACTTATGTATCAAAGGAGTCTAGAAAATGACTGACCTAAGATGACCTTTAGTGTCAAGCTTTTGGAGAGTGAAGGGGAATTTTTCAGCTTGGTAATATAAGAAAAGGTGGTACAAAACTGAAGAATACTTAAATACTCTCTCAGTACTCATTCTAAGGAATTAGTCATGCATTTTGTCAGCTATGAACTTGGCATAATCATACATGATAGTAGGAGGTTGTCCTGGAGAGAAAATGGACATGAAGGCTAAGATTATTTCATCTATGTAATCACTGGTGGTATAGCCTAAGACACAAGAGATCATTGCTACTATACCTTGACCAAATGGGGAAAATATGGTAGCCACATATGGGGGAGGGTCTTTTGGGATATGCTTTTCCTCCCTGATGAAGGTTTGAAATATTTCAGTAAGTTTGGTAGTGGTAAGCTTAGGGAATCTGTCTAGTAGGTCTCCAATGGAAATAGGGGTTAAGTTATGGCCTGGTTGTAGTTACAACATTTTGTTGATTAACTCGGTAGTGATGGTGAAAAGTATGGTTTGGTCAAGGGACATCACTTCTCTTTGAATGGGAATGTAGTTTTCATGGCAATAATGGACAATCTCTGGAAAGATGTGCACCTCAGAGAACTGATACTTAGGCAAATTAGATTCCCAAAGACCTATTTTATCAGCATGGTTTAGATATTGGTCTCTGTATCAAGAGTATAATTTGATAGGGGATTCAAGGACAGAGGTTTCCTTGATTTGGAAATCTTTATCAGCAAGGGGAAGGTGGTCCAAGTCCAGGTGAGGAGTGGTAATTGGCCTAACATCCACAGCAATAGGGGCAGCCATTCTTAGTTCTTGTGGATTTAAGAATGGGAACGATAAATTTTCAGTTTTTGAGGTAATGGGGGTTCAATTCCAGGTGGGTTTTATGTTACTAAAGTTCCCTTTAATTTCAATTAAGAAAACTTAGAGACTGTTTCAGAATTTTAGAGGGATTTCAATGGATTCTGGCAATACCTGGAATTGAAGAAAATTGGGTTTGAACTGGTTCACTGGTGATTCTAAAGGGTTGAAATGATTTCAATCAGGTTGGAAGGAAATCTAAAAGCTTTTGGCGTCTTCAAAGTGCAAGTGTACATGGGTTGAAGGTGCATGGAAAATTACAGTTAAAAACGATAAAAACAATGATTTGGGGATTTTTTGGATTTATGCGCGAAAAGTCAATTTGGCGGGTACGGGTGAACAACGACCATTTGTCGTGTAGTGGGGTGAGCAATGGTAGTTTTGGCAGGTAGCGGACTGGAAGTAAGTGGTTTACTTCGCACCGGCTTTGGGCACTTGGTGGTATTTGGGGAGGCCACCCGATTCCACTCATCGAGCGCCACTTCGCTTCGGGGCCTAGCGGAAAACAACCCATTTCGGGCAGGTATCGTTCAGATTTCAGGCCCTTCCGAAATCAACATGGGCCGTCGGATAGGGAGGGGGGAGATCGTGTGGTGGTTTGGTGCGAGAGTTGCACGGAAGGTAATGGAGGGGTCCAACAGGCATTTAAACATGGTGGTTTTGATTTAATTCAGGATTAAAGTGGGGATTAAGGTATCAGATGGGATTTGATTGGTGAATGAGTTGAATTTAATTAATCACAAATTGATTAATTATGTCCATTAGTCGGTGTTGGATAAAGTAGAGTTTATATTTCAAACTTTGGGGTAGGGATATTAATATTTAAAGGGATTTAATAAAATATACGAGAAAAGGGGTTTTTTCGGGAATTAGTAAATATAAATAAAATCAGAAGTTAACATGAAAAAGGCGAAAAATGGATTCCCTTAAGCATAATGCATTTTTGTAATTCATTTTCTTTCTACATAGAAATATTATAACTTAGACTAAGTGTGTTTCTGTGGGTTTTTTATAAAAAGGGGGTATCCATGGGGGTAATTGCTTTTCCTTAGGAAAAATAGAGTTTTGACCTTAGAAAAAGGGTTTTATTAGGGTAAATGAATGAACTGAAGGGGGGTAAATGTTCATGAGGGGATTTTAGTACTTAAGATCTATAAGTCATTAGGTCGAGGGTCTGGTCCCTCCAGAAGTCATAGAAATGCTCTAAGCCCCTTTGACTTTAAGATTTTGGGTACCAGAAACTTACTTTGGGAAATTAGTTAAGTAAAGGGTGAAATGAGTGAGGGGAAATTAATCAATTTGACTTTGTGAACTTTATGCCAGTCCAATTTCTCATTCATACTTAGAAATTTCATGATGAGGGTGATAAATATGCTTTTGTCTAACAATCATCACAATTCTGCAACCTTTCTTCTACTTACCCATCTACTCATCCTACCATTTTTACTTCTCTTTATTAGGTTGCATTTGAGCTAGCAAACCCTTATCAAAAATTTTTCTTTTCTTTACAATGGTAATCTAACTAAATCTAACCTTATTACATCCAAGGGCTCAAATTAAACAATTGTGCTCCTTTTTATTTACTCTACCTAATCTACTTATCTGCCAAGATTCCATTGTTTGGTCAGATTTTTATTCTCTATCTATGAACATGAAATTGAAACATGAATTAGCCAAGTTTAATCATTTTGACTATCATGGATTGTGGCATAGGTTACAAGATGCACACAATCATTTATTCTACATAAAAAGTAAATAGTAGTGACATTTTGACTAGCACACTTTCATGGCCTTTTCTTTTCTTGGGGTTCATATTTTCATCTTTTTTGACCTTTTTATTCTTTTTGTCCTTTAATTTTTCTTTTGGGACATACCCTCTTTACATTTTTTAATTTTTTGAATATGGAAAACATTTGCAAAAAGCAAAGGTATGTACATATTACAGGTTTAATCTCAGCCATTCAAAAATTATGACTCCTATTGGTATAGGAACCTAACAACTTGCACACCTTGGCCTAATGATCTTCTACTCCTTATATAGTTTTTGGCCTTTCTCAATACCTCGTACAAAAACCACTTAGGACTCTTGGTATTCTTGGGCAGGATCAAATAATCATTACTCCGCTCAATATTGTGGGCTAATACAATGGTATTGACCCCTGGTATTGTCTCCTCTTGAATTTACTTGTTTTTCAAACCTATATGTGTTTTTCCTCTTGTGAGAGTGTGTGTGTATACATATATGCTCTTTTTGTTCTGTGGACCTACGTGTACACGCTACTTGGACAAAATGAACCAACGTATGCCTCTCTTTCTTCAATCTCTGGAGTATGATCTGTAATCCTTTGTTGTTAAGCTGTCACTGTGAACTGTCATCTATGTGAGTTTCCATCAAGGACAACACTTGTATCATAATGCCAACAATCTACCCCTTTGGACTTGATGGCAGAAACAACACCAAGGCACTCTCCCCCTTCGACATCAAAGGCAAAAGGCAGACCAAGATATTCTCCCCCTTTGATATACATTATGTTGTCCATGCTCCCCCTGAGTACATGCAGAGTATGCAAAGATATTTTTCAAATGAATAACATGACTCTATAACTCAACTAAGTGAGTATGACTTCCCTAAGACCAATGAATCATACATACATCAATCACCCAACCAAGTGGGGATACACCAACTTTGACTCATCCACCAAACCAAATGGGGATATACCAAATGTTTATACATGACTGAAATAGAAATTATTACATCATCCTTCCCATGCATAGTGGGGTTACAAATTAGGTCTTTTCATGACCTTTACATCAAATGACATTTATAACAAGGACCACTAATCTAAACAAGACCATGATAGTCATCAGCAACTATCATACACCATATATGATCTGCATCATAAGTATCTATCAACAACATCAGGATCAACATCTTGTATATGTCCATCATCAAAAGAGTCACTCGAATCAAAACAACTATAAGCATCTTCATGTACCAAGATCTTCTAACATAATGCCAACAATGCATTATTATAAGCATATGCTCCCCCTGAACCTATGCTAGTTGTTCACTATCAGATCTGATCATTGCATTTTTAGTAATAATTATCAAGGCATCATCATCAACCAATGATTCATCAACTTATTAATAGCTTATGAGGACGAAAAACACTTCCACATATCATCAACAGAATATAACCATCATCAATCAGAACATAATAGATAAGTGATAATTGAATGAACCATATCAAACCCATTTTCCTGAGTCTGTCCCACTGTTTTTTCTTCAAAACATCATATACATGATTGTGCATCTTCTAACTCGCGTATATACGCGACTTCTCTTCATAATAACTGCGTATGAGAATTGGAATGCTAAAGTTTTACACTTTCATCTCCCCCTAGGTATGTTATGTCTATAAACTGAGTTATGCCACATCTTTCTGACAACAATTCCTTCTTCTTCAATACCTTGGATTGTGATGATGTTTTCTCCTTTTGGTATGGTGACCGAAATTTTCTCCTACATTCCTTTGCTCTATGTCCAAACTTGTTACACACATAGCATCTTACATGTTTCATATTCCTTCTATCGCAATCAATATCTTTGTGACCAAACATATTGCAAGTAAAACAATATCCCTTAAAGTACCTAGAAACTGATGATATTTCTGTGTGACGATCTTGAACCATTCTACTTCTGCATCTGGCTGCAACATGTCCAAAATTATTACATTTAAAACATTCAACATTTTTTGTCAAAGAAAAGAAACAATTGTCCCTTCCATAGTTAGGTGGAAATTTTTTTCTTTGAAGTCTTTCTTTCCTTGGTTGTTGATGGGGTTGACCTCTTATCTCCTTGTTGAGCATTTCAGATTTTGCATTGGAGTTCCTTACCTCATCTTATGAGCTAGATTCACCTTCATGAAAACCAAGACCAGTCTTTATAATAGGCGAACATTGATTTTTTATGATTTCATCTAACGTTTCTGATCCTTTAGCAAATATGAGATTTAGAGTCTTTGTCTTATCAAGTTATTTTGTTAGACTTACTACTTGACATTCTAACACTTCATTGTGTTTGTCCTTTTCAGTGAGTTGATGTGTCACTGTGTCTATGACTGTACCCTTTTCTGCCAAACTGGTTTTGAGTTGACTAATTTCTTTAAGGAAATCTCCCTTTTCTAAGGCATCATTTTCATATGCCATGAGTAGTTTAATTTCTTGATCATCTTCATCACTATTGGACAAGCCATCACTGTCATCATGAGTATAATAAGTTTTATTACCTTCTGCAGACATCTTTCCTTTGACATGTGAACATTTAGCAGCGTAATGACCAAGTCTACCACAAGCAAAGAATTTGAATGGTAGCTTACCTCTGAATCTTCTGGAGGCTCGTTGAAGCTTCTTGACAAAATTTACCTCATCTTCTTCTTCTTAAATATGTCTTCATTCATTGTGCTCTTCCTTTACTTTTCCCTTTGCTGACACTTTAAAAATGGCTTCTCTCATATCTGATGGACCTTCTTTTCTCATTTCAAAGGCTGTTAGGATTCCATGGAGTTGAGTTACTGCAATAGTTTGAAGATCCTGTTTTTCTTCTATGGCGGACACTTTTGACTCAAATTTAGAAGACAAAGATCTCAAAATTTTCTCAACTAAAGTAGCTTCCTTTATCTCTTCACCCATATTTCTCATATCATTTACAATCCCATCTACTCGCAATAAATAATTAGAAATACTTTCATCACTATGCATCTTAAGAATTTCATACTAGATTCTGAGAGTTTTTAGTTTAGCACATTTTACCTAGGAGTCTCCTTCATAGCTCTGAATGATTCTATCCCATATTTCGTTGGATGTGTTGAACTACATGACTTTGACGAATTCCAATTCTGATAGGCTTCCCAATAAGGCGTTAACGAATTTGGCATTGATTTCATATGTTTTCCTTTTTGCTGGATCCATGGGGACAGTTATTGGATATTGATATCCTTTCTCCACAATTTCCCGAACATCAGCTCCAAGTGACTGAAGATATGCTCTAGTTCATGTTTTCCAATATACCAAGTTGTTCCCATTGAAGATTGGTGGTATGATAGATCCCATGCCTTCGTGATTGTTCATTTTGAAAGATCTCCCTTCAAGGGATCAAGATTCTTCTGAAGTACCTTCTCGGATACCAATTATTGGAAATAATACTGAGAGGTGGGGTGAATTAGTATTAGTCAAATCAATAACTTTTTCATTTCATACTCAAATTTATATACGCTACTTCAATGAAGGTAACTTGCATGTACACGCAACTGTCTTTAAAGCTACCAACGTATATCCAACAAACTTATGGTTCAATTAATTCATCATATGTTGATCTTTAATCAGTGCATCAGTACTTCATTAACCATATAAACAGTAACCATGTGCAGTTATAACATAATAAACCATCACACATAAGCAACATACATGAACACCAAGATTTAAGGTGGAAACCTAATGCAAGACAAAAACCACCTACTATTGTCTTCTTTTGATATAAGAAAAACTTGTTTACAATCTTGTACTGGTGTAGACTCATACAAGTACGTAGGCACCCACCTGCAGAAGGATACAACCTTCTCTCGTTCTCTAACTTATACTGGAAGGGAGCTACAACCCCCTAGCTCTTGTACAACCGATCCATTTACTAGTACGTAGGCACCGGCCTATAGAAGGCTCCAACCTTTACTCGTTTTCCAACTACTATTGGAAGGAAGCTCCAACCCCTTGGCTCTTGTACTAGCTGATATGTTTAATAGTATGTAGGCACCGACCTACAGAAGACTACGACCTTCTCTCTTCCTCCAGGGACCACGTTTCATAAATTTTCTGACTAGATACTCCTGTAACACAACACCACAATCTAAAGGCCTCATTTCATCAAATTTTCATACTGGACCCATTAGAAACATTAAAGCTCAAAATCAATCACCACCGCAATACAACCAATCATTGAACACCCATCATCACTGAAGCAAATCACAATCAATCAATCTAAACAATCAGAACACTATCACTAGTACACAGTCACCATAACACAAAGCAGAACCTAGAACTCTGCATCAACAACCAGAACCAACTGCAACTTCAAACATCATATTTCATAATGTATACACTACTTCGATGTGTCGAACCAGGGTGTATACGCGCTTTTACCAAAGCGAACCAGCATACAGATCTGCAATTACTAACTTAAAACTTCATAGCTATTCCAGACTTTAGTTAAACCCAGATCATAACATTTACATAATACAACATGCTTAAGCAATCAGATCTACCCCAATCAACATCAGATCATGCAATTATAAGTCATTTCAGTTCTTATGATCCTGATCTAACATTATATCCAAGGTGCACAAAATATTTCAGGTCATCTCATAATCATAGCCCCTATGATATAACATATACTTCAGATAGAAGTATTCCTTAGAAACTATTTCACTTTCACACCCTGGCTTAATGATCTTCTCCTCCTTATATAGTTTTTGGGCTTTCTCAATACCTCATACCAAAACCACTTAGGACCCGCAGTATTCTTAGGCGGGATCAAATATTCGTTACTCCACTCAAAATTGTGGGCTAATACCATGGTATTGAACCCTAGTATTTTCTCCTCTTGAATTTCCTTGTTTTTCCAACTTGTACACGCTTTTCCTTTTGTGAGAGTGTGTGTATACGTATAGGCTCTTTTTTTTTGTGGACCTGTGTGTACACGCTACTTGGACAAAATGAACCACCGTATACCTCTCTTTCTTCAATCTCTGGAGTTTGATCTGTAATCCTTTGTTGTTAACCTGTTGCACTATGAACTATCATCTATGTGATTTTCCATCAAGGAAAACACCTGTATCATAATGCCAACACTTGGTGCTAATTTTTGGTTGATAAGAATCAAGAGTTGGACTGGAAGGTTGTGTTACAGTGAAATTCGATGATAGAAAAGTGGAATAATTTTCTATACACATTGCAAAATTTTCTCACTTGTGAAGGTCCATATTCATTAACCTTCTTGTACCACATTCAATTGCTACTACATTTTGAATCAGGGAAGTTAATTAACTTCCCCTATTTCTTGTTGAAGAGTTTAGAAAAGATGTCTAAAAGCATCCAAAAAAGTCAAGAAAGCCAAATTGGATTCAAATTATGTCATTATGGGTTGATTTCAATTTTGGTTAAAAAGGAGTTATAGGGGAAGAATATGACTTGGGAAGGTTCCTGAAAGCGTTACAAGAGGGGAGCATAGTGAATTCATCACGAAATAAGGGAAAGGTCACTAAAGAGAGGCCCGACTAAAAGGGTAAACCCTTAACCCCGCAGACTAGTAAGACTAAGGAGAAGAAAACCCTGTCCAAGAAGCCAGTGCCGAAGGAAACGTGGGAACCCATAATTGAAACCCTGAGCCCTTCAAAAAGAATAACTAGGATCTCTATCAAAAATAGGTTTTCCTCCTTAAAAGGAGACCATACAGTATCAACCTTTCCTTGCAAATGATGCAGTTCATTCGGTGTTTAGTGCAAGTTATGTGGAGGAGGAAGATAACACTCCTCTCTAAGTTTTAGCTGAGAAAATGAAGAAAAGGAAGACTTTGAAGACATTTGATGTGAGTGCAGGGAAGAAACCGACAGTGGATCAAGGTGACATTCAAACAAAGGGTATTGAAACATAATGCGACATTGAAATGCAAGGCAATGAGAAGCAATGTAACATTACCCTCAATGACACCGACACTTGTTATGAGTCAACTACAAAAAGAATTTTGACACGGGAGGAGTTTAATAAGGAATATCCCTCTCTCTATATGAATAGCTAGGTCAAAGAACTAAAACAACATATTTATGGACTTGAAGTACTAAACCAAGTTATGAAGGAACGAAGCACAGTGTTGAAGAGTAGGAATGTTGAACTGATGGAGGACATGCGAGAGCGAAAGCGATAGGAAAAGGTGTGGAAATTTCAAGCATCTAAATGTTATGGTCACCTTAGGAAAGTGGTCAAACAACTTAAGAAGGATCATAGTAAGAAGTCAAATACAATGAAGACAGGGATCAATATTCAAATACAGGATTAAAGGGAGCTCTCCATGTCATTTTTTTGCAAAAGGTAAGGTTGTGTGAGAACACACAATAATATGGGGATGGGAGGATATTGGTCAGCAGAATTTTCCTATTTTTAACCGGTATCTTACCTTGTACACACTACCTAATCCTCTGTTTTAACCTTGGAGCCTATTTATTCCTGCACTTCTCTTAAAATTCTACTCATTCCTGCACTTCTTTCATGGTTTTCATATTAAGGGTTATATATGATCTTAATTATTAATTAAATATATTTAATATCCTATTTACCTTTTCAATTTATATGTTATCTTTCCTAAGGTAATTGGATAAGGTGAAAGTATTAATCAATGTGAAAGATGGGTTGGTGGAGGAATCATTCTTGTAACATTCGTCATTCTTGCACTTCTGAGGCAGTTGTCAACTTCAAATGGGTTCATTGCTTACGGCTGAGATAGTTTGACAAACTGCGTGGATTCTTTTCCAGAAGATTAGTCATCTTTGTTGGGCTCGAAGCGTAGAGGAATATACGGGATGTGAAGACCAAGGCTTTGACCAGGAACCCTTGTTTAAGCTTTTTTTAATAAACATAAATATGATATGGATGATCTACATGACTTTGGGATCAAGTGGTTAAATCATCCAAATATGCTTCAACAATATGTTTGATGTCATGAAATCATATAATATAACCCAATAGAATGTGACACTAGCATTTTTAAGACCAAATGAAATCTTATGATAGGAAAAAGTACCTTGAGCATACATAAATGTAATTTGATACTTGTCTTTCTTCTTTATTTAAATATGATTATAGTTGGAGAAACTGTCCATGAATGAGAATATGTCACTATCAATGGATATATCAATGATCTAATAAATGAAAGGGTAGGATAAGTATCCTTAGGACAAGCCTTATGTATAGGCTCAAACTGAACCTTGTGTCTTTCCAACCAAAATAGGATTAGAAACCCATTCAATCAAAGGGGTTGGGTAAATGAAACCAATATAAAGAAACTTTTGAATGTCTACTCTAATGGTAGTTTCCTTGTTCATATTGACTAGGAATAAATTTAGTTGAATAAGCTTAGCATCATCATATATTGTGATTTCATATTCGACAATATGACGATTAATGCATAACATCTCCTCATAGGTCGAAATGAAAACATCATGAAAATATTTGCAAAGGGTAGTATAAATTTCAATTTTGTCAGGAGAAAAATCTACAACAATTAATATTTTTTTTACAACACTTAGCTTCATTGAGATATCAATGGGAATCGTTTTCAAAATATTAAAAAAAAAGCCTCTTTTGCATACACATCACATGTTAGGATGGGACATTGGTACCACTTGATATAACTAGATGAAACTAAGATTTGTATGCTAACCTCTAACTTCTCCAATTCCAAGAGGAAAAATTTTCTATGATGTATATCTTTTGATTGTCTTTCAGACTTGGTCATGGCTTCAAGGATATCCTCATCAGAAGGAATTTCAACATCTTAGAAATCACGTGAAGAAGAAGGGTTAATGACATAAATGAGAGAAGTAAAATGATAATATTCTGTAATGGCCAACTCCACAAGCATAAACATACATATAAAATCCATAAAAAAATTGATTAATAAAATAAATAGTAGTTAGTATAATTCCAAAATCCACATGAGTAGTGTCGTGGAACTTACTTGTGAGGTGAATAACTCATTAAAATAAATTTCAGCATCCAAAAAATAATTATGAAAATTCTAATAATTTTTCAAAGCTACTAATTGGATAGGTTGATAGGAAATCTCAACTACACTCAACAACATATCAACACTAATGATTTATTCTCAGATAGATGAGGCACTACTCAAGGGTCTTGGTTGACAACGAATATGTGAGATTAAATCAAGTGATGAAGCACATGGTCCAAAATAAAATTAAGTGCTAAGGACAAATATTGTGACTCAATAATGTCCAAAATAATCATAAAAATAGGTATGATTTAATGAAATTGATTGTTGGAGGGAGGGTTAATATGCCCATTAAATATTAATCTTTGAACATCCCAAGAATAATATTGTTAAAAGCACCCTTGGAATCACCAGTGAACAAAACACTTATACTAGTATTAGTCTATGAATTAGACATTTAATATTATAGTTTATTTATGGTAACCAATTTACCTTGATGAGGAAAGTGGGGGACTTGAAATATGAAAGACAATTTTTTTTTATCACATAAAACAAACTATGCCCTAAGAAAACATTATAGTCTAAAGAAGAATCAATTACTTCAACCTCACTTGAAATAGTATTTCCACCTAATTTTACATGAAAGGTTGTGATGATTCCATGGGGCTTAAAATCATGACCATCAAATGCTTTCAACATGGTAATTGATGGAACAAGCTTTGAAGAGCCCAAAGACACTGAACAAGGAAATACATAACACATTTAGAGGCTCCTTCAACAACAACACATCTAACGATGTGTGCCTTATGTGAATATATTTGCAATTAGAAAGCAATGTGGTGGAGAAGCCTGAGTTGACCTTGGTAAAGTCAAATGTAATCAGATTAATGTCAAAGAAATAAAAATATATCAATTGCAACCAACAATGAACTGCATTACACATGGAAATTCCTAAGGACATCAATGGTGAGCATAAAACATGGTGCTTGAGACAAATCTCAATAATATTATAATTTTGAGCATCTTGTACATTTGGGTTGTGTGTAGACCTTTGTAAGACATCTTGAAGTGGGAGTGGGAGGGAGAATTGCATTGTTGGATAGCTTCTCTATATGTAGAGAGTTTGCCTGCTAGGATGTAGATAGATCCTTATTAGTAGGACCACTGACAATCCTATCATAATTATGAGCTCTCATATGAATGTCCTATTCACACATGTAAATTTTAGCATTCATGGTATTGCACCTTTCATGGGATTGCCTTGTTTTCCCCTTGTAGAGGTGCATGGATTATTCTAACCATTTATTTCTACTATGAGAGAAAAAGATTCATTAGGATCATGGGTTGTCACTAGGATCCCCATTGGGCTAAGTATCAATGAATCTCATCCATTTGAGGACACTTATGAGTAGGATAATCTCAATTGAATATTATACTAAGAAATTTGATTTTCTTCTACTCATTATTGCCTCTTTGATTAGTGATGGTATTAGGGGAAATCCATTTCTCAAAAGTAGAATTTTCTTGTTATGCAACCAACTCATAAAATAGAAGAAAATATAGATCAACGACTTCAAAATCAGCCTCTTCGAGGGGGCAACCTACTTTACATTACACAAATGAAAAATTCTTGGATGATACAAATGATAAGACATCCTTTATGCTATAGGAGTCTAAGGGGTCACAATATAATCAGAGTTGACATAATAATAATAATGTAAGAGCACAACAATAACAATAGTGGGCTTCTATGGGGCACAATAATATCAATATGGGGACAACATGGGCACCACAATAAAAATAAGGGGCTACAATGACAATAATAATCAGGGAATACACTAGTATTATAGGGGCCTAATATGCCCCTCTCCTTCAAAAAAGTGGTGTCCTTAATGCTTGAGTAGTTCTGGATGCTTCTGTATAAAATTCTCATCCTCCCATGTGGAATCTTCAACGGGTAAGTCTTCCACTTGATGAGATACTCTGAAATTGAACGATTTTGTAGCTGTCGAATTCTTGTTTTTGTGACTGTTTCAGGTTCCAATATGATCTTTCCTTCCTCATCAAGTTCTAGTAATATTGTTTGAACTAGGAGCTTGTAACCTAAAACCTTCTTTAAGCATGAAACATGTAAAACTAGGACTTGTGGGTTATTGACCCACCACGCTTCCATTGCAACCACCACACTTCTCATTTTTGTTCTATCCTCTAGGATATTGATTATTCTTTTGATTTTTTGATTGGAATGAATGAACATCAGAGGTTTGAGTAGGGACTAATGCATTTCTCTATGCTTCTGCATTCATTGGTGGATTATGAGAGATAGTCATCTATGACATTTTTCCGACTAATTGGTTAGTTGAAGCATGGTAAATAAAACCAATAATCGAATTGGAATGTGGTCCTAAGGTAGGTTTAGAAGGACTTGTTGATGGTTAGGGAGCATGAGGTATCAACTCAAACAATTTTCTAGATTGAGAGCTTATCAAATATAGATTATATGTGCATCATATAATTCTCTCTTTAGTTAGGGATCCTAATGTTATGAAATCCTTGGAAATATTGGGTTACAAAGACTTAACAAACCAATATATAGAAATTACTCCATAATTTAGTTGTGATGAGCCTATGCTATCATATCCATTCATGGATATGATTAGAGATATGAGTATCGATGAGCTCATGCAAAGATGCCAAGTTCTCTGTTCCAATTTGATAATTGATAGGAAGTTGAAAATAGGGTAAGAAGGCCATTTCTAAAGATGAAAAATCATTAAATGAAGAACTTGGGAACACAATGTACCACTTAGTGGCACTCTCAATCATGGTGCATTAGAAAAGACATAATCTCACATTGTCATCCACCAAAGAGTTGGACGAACATCAAAGATGGAATGTCATCACATGGGTAGAAGGATCTTTTGAAACTGTCAATCAAACTTCAATGTGCCTAACAATAATTTAGCATGGATTACCAGCCAATATTGGTGATGCTTTAATGCGGTCATTTATCAATCGAGATAAATATGGTAAGTTCATGGTAGTCAAGAATGGCAACCAAATGTTGGAAAATGTATTACAACATATAAATGATGGGCCTTGTTTCCACTTAGAAGTCATAGATCCCCCCCACCTCACTACTCCCATGGATAGTAGCACTAGTTGCAAAGCTAGCCTCATGTTGAGCATTCCAATAAAATTGAAGACATGTGTAATGAGTTACTGGGATACATATGGGTATATAAGAGACAAATGGAAACCCACTAGCATTGTTGTAACCAAGGCTTTGACCCCTACCAAAAATGAATATAGTTGTAGAAAATTATGTGTACATAGTGTGTAGGATAACAATAGGTATACTTAAGGGAGGAATAGGTGTAATGATCAACTAGGTTCCCTAATTAGGGGCATTTGATGTTTGAGAAATAGAAGTGGGAGTCGCTACCTCACTAGCATGCGATATGGAGGTGCCAATGGTGAATATTTCCAATACATTTGACGTAGTGAGAGTAAGTATTCCCTTAGTAGGTGTCCCACTAATGCTTGATATCATATGTGAACTACTCAAAAAGGGAAAAGGGTCCTACAAAGGTGGTTCACCCACCTCGATAAGCCAAGGTATGAAGGCTTTTTCAAATAAGGATTAAAATTAAGTAGGATACTTTTTTATGACTTCAATATCTAAGTTTTCAACCTCCTCTAAATTTTTCAAATGAGCCCTTAGAACAATGTGTGTGTTGTCCATTGTATGTTAACCGTTGCTTGATGGCCATGAATTCCTCTATATTAGTAGGAAACCTTGATCACATATGAAAGCAATGAATAACATGTTTAGCCACTATTAAAGTTGTGTTTTAATAAAAGAAAAAACAAAGTAAGGCCAATTAGACACAAGTCAACATAGAGCACACCCCAAGAATCTACAAGATCTAATAAACAAGCAATGCCTTCCAAAAACTAGCTTAGTATTATGAAAGCCCATGAATGCTTAATGGAGGTGTGAGAGACAACTATGATAACCCTGATGCAACAATCAACCAAGGTGTGAGGGACAATTATGATAACCCTGATGCAACAATCACCCAAGGTGCAAGCACCCTCATGAAGATGGGCACCCTTTAGAAAAGTTAAAATGAAGATAATGCATTTTTCGTAGGTACCATAAGCATTGTATAGTTGCAGTCACCCATGTAATACACTAGGAGAAGCCACTAAGTCTGCCACTTCATAATTGGTGACTAGGGGAATAGTTGCGAGTAAAGTCTATGCATATGGTAGGGAATACATGATAAATTCTTTAACCTAAAGCTCTAAAGAGAAGTGGTTGTTATACCACCTCTTGAGACCCTTTCATCAATGATGCATATTGAACCCTTAATCCCTTATTCCTTTGCATATGCAAGCTTCATTACCCCTTAGAACTTTTTTAAAAATGCTTTCTAGCTTGCATACACATTTGTTATTCCAACAACTTGCATATGCGTGCATGTTACACTTAGAAACTCACGTACATAATGTGCTTATACTTTCAAAAAATCATGTATGCCTTCAAAATGCATTAGAAATATTCAATATGTGCACAATAGTTATTTTTTGAGAGGGGTTCCCAACTTGTCCTCGTTATTCACCTCTTGCAACTAGTAGAAAACTAGCCTAACCAACTTCCAAATGTATTTAAGTAAGCCTGAAGGGGAATCATGGGGGAGAACCCTTAGGCTAACAGTTTAATGCTAATATATGCAAATGAGATTTGACTCCTAAGTTTTTCAGAATATTTTTTGGTAGGAAATCCTTGTTTCCTATGCTATCATCCCCTCCCATTTGACTTTGACAAAAGATATTATGTTTCTATAATTCAAGTGTTGTGAGAGTTTGATTAAGAATATTGCTTTAGGTTCCTAGGAGGAGTGAACACAACAATGGTTTTGAGAGGTGATTGTGACAATGGTTTTGAGCAATGCTAGTAGCAATGTCTGGTAAGTTCCTTCTATGTATATGTTGTTTTTCATATTCAATATATAGAACTCATCATTCCCTTCTCCAATATGATCTTTTAATGTATTTCATTAGATGTAATTGGTCAAAATTAATCTAACCAAGTGATTTCCTTGTATTTCTTACATGTATGATTCCTAGCGGGAATTTTACTCATTGAACAATAGCTTTTTGTATTTAAAGGAATTAGAGCATGTCTCTAGTATATTCTCTAAAAATTGGGCATGTGCTAGCATATGACTTCAATGCTACTTGTGGTGTATGATGACAATTAAAACCAAAAACTTAGAGTAGCACTTGTGGTGTATGATGACAATTAAAACCAAAAACTTAGAGTAGCACTGATATAAATATAACTGTTAGAAAAAAAGTAAAACATAACCAAAGTATTAAGCAAAGTCTTTCAGTAGAAATCACATATGATCACAGAAGCTTGAATACAGAAATAACCAAAGTATATTGAAGCAACAACAATAAGACAATATTTATTGATATTACGAATAGAAGCAATATTCATTTACCTCAAACAATATTTTTTAATGGTTTTGTTCCATAAATTTAACTCAAAAACAATATTACAATTTTTAGATTATTTTCCTTTATTGAAATATTTTTTTAGTAATATTTTTTAAATATTAAGAAGAAAATTTGGGAAATCCTAACCAAAACAAATGGGCATTGCTACCAAAAAGCTACCATAGATAATTATATAAAATTGTTGCTAAGAAAACTCATCTAACCCCTATAAAAACCCGCACACCATATTAAATATAATACCCACAAACCATTTTAAATAAGATCAATCCAGATTTAAACTGAAATTAACAACTTTATCACCTCATACCCCCAAAAACTAAAATTACAACTAATGTGCTTTGCTTACAGTGCTTGTTTGACAAGATTTAAGCGTTTTTTGCTTGTTTGACAAGATTTAAGCGTTTTTAGAAGTCAATTTACTACTAGCCTAAATGAGACCCTCACCTCAACTCACTTCACTTCAGAGAATGCTACATACTAAAACATCAATTTATTGCTCGTTTTAATCAATAAGCTCTTCAAACACTGTACCCTCTTCCTTACCTCACGTTACGTTCCTTGTGACGTAACGAAAGATTTCGCTGGTTGCGTCTGTAATACATCTCCCGAAAAACATTTTGGTTCATTCCCGCGCTCTATGCCGAAGAAAAAACTGTAGACGACCAAGATCTGTTTGTCTCATTTTTGAAAGAGAAAGACAGAAAGAAACCGTAGCACAATTCAGTTTCCAACAAAATCTACTATTTGAAATCATGACAGCACATGTGTATCAATCTCTGAGAAATGTGTAATGTTGATATGTTGTGTATATACACTCCGTGACACATAGGTGACATTTATTTAATAAAAAATGAATGAAACTTCAATACTTAATTGTTTTGCTGTAAATTAAACTATACCCAAATTCAACTATTCCACTAATTGTTGCAAAAGACAAAATTCCAATTATGACCGTTTGCTCCCGGAGCTTGTCACATCAAAAAAGAAAGAACTAATTTCATTTTGAATGAGCTGTTGGATTCGCTCTGCACAGTGTATTCTTCCCGTCGCAATCAATCACCGAAAGGCGAGTGTGATGTGAATGACAGACAACACAGATCATACACACAGCCAAAGTCACAGAATTATTCTGTGCTTTGACAAATTTTGATATCCTGCCAATGTGTAAATTATTCCCCTACAACGTGAGAGAGCAGATATTGACTTTTATTTTTTTTAATTAATGTTGCACAGAACTTTTCGAGTGACGCAAGAATCTCATCACACTGACATATATTTGGTCAAGATGCAGAGATGCAGAGAGGAATATAGAGAAGCTTCTGTAAAATGGCTCACACTGACCCAAAAAAAAAAGACCATGTAGAATATTTTATCATGTGTTTGTTTTTCATATTTGTGGGTGTACTTTCATTTTATGTCACTGAAATTCTATTGACCAGTCCATTCATCTAATAAAGAATTCAAACTGGCATCTAAATTTCCAGTGCCTGTTATCAGCCATCTAAGAAGAGCCGTGTAATATGTAATGTTATTGTCATGCAGACGAGAGAATGGAATGTACAGAAAATGAACAGTCAAAAAGTCAATGTGGCTCTGAGAAAATTTGTACTATAGATGGGACAATACACTCCCAAGCTGGCACTTAATTGGCATAGAAATTTCATTCTAAAAGTGAAGGTAGATTCTTACACAGAGAATAAACACGTGTTAATGGTGTACAAATCTCAAAAAAATAGTGCTGGAACAACTTGAAAGAACAATGCTGACAATACACTCCCAAGCTGGCACTTAATTGGCATAAAAATTTCTTTCTAAAAGTGAAGGTAGATTCTTACACAGAGAATGAACACGTGTTAATGGTGTACAAATCTCAAAAAATAGTGCTGGAACAACTTGAAAGAACAATGCTGAGAATCACAAGGATACATTGATTTTAAATGTTAGCTACAAAATGTAAACACCAGTAGAAATCAGGTTTCACACTGATATATATAGTAAGGACAAAAATGCATTTTTATGACGTAATTTGGTGTTAAGAATTTTTCCATAAATTTTAAAATGTGGTCAAAATTAGATTTAAACAAAAACTATGAATTAGTAAGTTTGGCTGGCAAACAGAGGTAAGTAAGCAGACAGCTAGGAAGAAAGACAGTCAGGCATGCAGGCAAGCAAGCAGATAGCCAAACTATAGGGTTTTAATATTCAACAGAAAAACCATTTATCTAACCAAGACATCCTATTCTATATATTATAAAAATAAATAAAAATATAAAAATATGCACCAACATTCATATGATGATGTGCTTAATCATTCACATGCTCCACCCACCCACTCAATACATTTTTGAATACACATGCTCATTCTTCAATGCCATGCCATAATGTGCTTGATCATCCACATGCTCCACCCACCCACTCTGCATCACAATATCCAATCCACTTCCATACATTCTTGACTACACATTCTCATTCTTCAATGCACCTGCATTCATGTAATTCACATGCCCATTCTTGAATGCACATGCCTATTGTACCTTGGAAATATATAATTATCCTTTTCGTTTGCCTCTCTTCTTCACTGTATCTCCAAATTACATACAAACTTTCTCATTTAACTCTATATACGGAATGTCTACTATGATATATACACCATAGGATAGGACAAGCTCACAACCGCATCCAAATGGTACTTTATTCATGGATGCCATTTTATCCTCATCCCTTGAACACGTTGAATTTTTAACTCCACTTTGTTATAACTAATTTGTGTTTATTCATCTAAAATTTATAGAGATTGTCTTCAATGTATATATCAATCTTTTTGCTTTCATTTTCTTTTTTATTTTGGATCGTGTAAAACTAATGAACCTTTAGCTATTTCTAATTTTCATTTTTGAAAATTGTTTAGTATAGTGAAATCTCTAGTCAAGGTAATAATATCATTTATGTGTCTAAATGCTAAAATGGGAAGAAAACTCATCTATATTTTTAATGTAGCCACACAAATCTACATCTAAATTCCAAGAAAATGTTTTCTCATGTATTCATAAACCCATACATCTTATAAGACAAAGTTTTAGGGAATGCTTCATTGAAAATATGGAGCCTTCCACAACTTGCAAACCAAATTTTATTTTGCTAGTTTCATATATGATTTCAAATATATTAGGTAAATCTCTTCTTCTAATTCCCTAATATTGATAAAAGCTATCCATGCACATTTATATCTTGTACAATAACGAGTGTCATCAACACTCTTATTAAGTACCTACACATTAATAGCAAGAAAGTTTTAGTGCAATCCACCCATTTAACTTGAGCATACAATGTAGAACCAAGCCTTCATTGTACAATCCTAATTCAACTGAAGGTTGAATATCCACTTGTACCTTATTGTTTTCATTCATAAAGGAATTCTATAAGTTTCCAAGTTTTATTCTTCATCATATATTCATATCCTAGATCCATCGCATGCCTCAAATGCTATTGTATCTTCAAAATTGCTCAATTATATGTAAATCTCTTTTGCAACCACTTTCATTCTCACACTATGATATTGTGTACATGCGTTTGAATCTTTCATGAAATCTAGTATTTTTTGTGAGAATTGAGCTTTGATTATTACATTACAACTCTACACAACTACTTGGTTCATTTACAAGTAACTATTTCAACCATTTTCATTCCTTCATTGCAATGTGCAATCACTATATAAATATAACCAATATAAATTTATGACTTCGATGATTTTAAAAAACTAATATTTAAAAATGATCAAATATTTGTTTTTAACCAATTATATATATTTGATTTGAATCATCTTAGAAACTATCCTAGTTCTAGCATCTTTTGGCAAAAAAAATTGACATGCTTTTTAAGGTCTAATTCCCATGTGTTTTCAAAATTGTGATACACGTCAAAGGAAGAACATTAAATCTATTTGTAACTTGTTTTTAAAACAAACTTAAATGATTATAGCCCAAAATATCCACTTTAGAGGGTGCAGTCTCGATATCGGAGCCACCTTTCTAGGCCACCCTCCAAACCACTACCCATAACTGCCGGTAACTTCTCAGAATGATAAATTACATATTGAAAAAGTTATTCATACAAAACATGAACTAGAACTTGACTTAACCAGGCCTAACCATGACAGTGATTTCATCAAAGATATGGTGAACATGTGAGTTACAGGTCATGAATGCATATCTAATCTTAAGAGTTTGAACCTCATCTGGGAATCACCAAGAAGGTCTAATGTCCTCTTTAAGCCAATCACCCCCATGCCATGAACCCAATCACCCCTTTCTTTCAGCCAATCACCCTCGCGCCATATTCCAAGAATGAATGTGGGATCTCATAGGATATACCAAGACATAAACAACCAAGGGAATACATCGGTTAAACCACCTACACCATCAAACTATTTTGATCCCTCTTTCAAACTAGTAAAGATATCACAAAACCAAAAATACACGTGGATGCCTTAGAATTCGTTTGCCATACCTTGAGGATTTTTCCTATCTCCACCCACCTATCACGGGCTTCCTAGAGAAAACCATTTCCACCCCCAACCCTTGGGAATTTTCCTAACACCACCTCACCCTAATCCAAAACCTTCCAACAATCCAAAGCTCAACCAAGAAATAAAACCCATCACACCATGGTTATCCAAGAAATGAAAAGGAAAGGTTGAAACCATTGTCAAAACTAAGCAAAACCCATGCCAATGACATCAAATAAATCAAATGAACAAATGCATGTATCATGCATTCACACCTCACCTAGGAAATCACATAAACAACCAATTACCTTCAAATCCTCTTGATGAAGTTGTTTGATTGAACCTTCCTTGTTTGTCCTTCTCCTTTCTTTGCTTTCCTTTTCCATCCTAGTGTCGCTTTTTCTAGCACCTGTAGCACAATACTTGCTTCAGGAGATATAGAAAGCTTCCTAAAGAAAACCTCTAGGTTGATTGTAGACTAGTGCCTAGTGTTGGCTGCTCGAATTGTTTATTAATTAAACAGTCGAGTACCACATTAAATTGTCAACCCGGGAAAGTCCTTTTGTCTCAAAGGTGACCTCGTACTGTATGTACTCAATTCTAAAAGCATTAAAGGCTGTAGTATAAACAAATCTACTTCCTATCAAACCCTTACTATGTGTTATAGCAGCTATGATCTATTGCAGAAATGAAATGAAAACAGTTAACTAAAGGTAACAAATATGCATAAAGAAATGATGGTTGTTTCGTAACAGAGGATCAGGACCCTATCCTCAGAGTAAGGATGTTCAGCACATGCCCCTGTAACCAATTTGCCAATGCACACTGCAAATCCTAATCACCGGTGACACACTCTTTCACAGCGCCAATTGATTAAGAAAATAGAGTATCAGAAAAAGGGAAATATCAAAAGCATTGCTTAGAGACACAAAAAAATCACACACACACACTTAACGGAAAAGAAATGGGTGAATCTTGTGAAGAAGGTGGGCCCTGTCCCTCTCACAAGATTCCCCGAAACACAGATGCTAAGTTAAAATTCTCAGAACAGTGCTTTATTCATCTGCCAAAATGTCAAATTACAATAAGGATTCAGACTTGCTTTCTACTACAATACTTCCGTTACAACTAGCTCCCTTCTCTAATGAAGATGTCTCCTCTTTATAGAGGAGACATCTATTACAATAGATTGTCATTATTCATTCAGTTGGACCCTTTTGTATAAAAAATAGGAAATCAATTCCTGTTGCAGCATGATGTTACAACAGTGTGTAACTTTATCATCCTTCGTTAATCGGATCCTTTTGCTATTGTAAAGCTGGTAAACCTCAACCATCTCCTTGAGATCCTCATACTATCCTTGGTTGTTTCGTCATTGTTGTCAATTTGGTAAATATCAACTGTTCCCTTGAAGTTCTCGTGATGTTCCTGGTGTTCCAGCATCTGCGACTGTGTTTTGCCAATTTTAGACAGTTGTTGATCATGCTGTGTCAGCATCTGCAAAGTATAGTTCTGCCAGCTTCAGATGGTTACTGCTCTGCTAGACAATTGTTGTTTCAACCATTGCAAAATGAGGTTTCTGGTGTTGCAGCAACTGTGAATTATAATTCTGCAGATTTTGAACAGTTTCGACAATTGTCAGCGACTTAGTCAAATTGCAAAGATTAATTATAAAGATAACATGAATATGTGTTGAATAATTAAGCATATAGCAATGAGGAGAGTTACTTCTTACCTTTGGAATAATTATGTCAAAATGTTATCAAGGGTTTCAACTTATGGGCTAAAGAGGGTAACATCATGACAAAATGTAAGGTCAAAAGTAGACAATATGGAGTCCTAACATCCCCCCCAACTGAAAGGGTTGCATGTCCTCATGCAACGTTTACTTTGAATCTAAGTCGGAACACTGGGATGAAGAGTGTAAGTTACTGATGTAGTAACTAAAGAAGGTGTTACCAGACCTGTTTCTGAACCCATAGACACTCTATAATTGCTGCCATGCTATCACCTCCTCCTTTTTGGTCAGTTTATAATGAGCCTTATATTGTTGACCAGGTAGCCACAAGAGAGGAAAATGAAAATGGTAACCAATCCACCTTTCAGCACACTATTCCATACATCTGACATAATAAGGTATGCGTGAAATTGCTACCTGAAGATTGAGGGGATTGTAAGGATGATATTCCTGTCTCTCTTTCGGACAATGTTCCCAAAATAAATTGTTTGCTTTGATGGCCAGCGCTCCCTTTATTCTCACATAATGTTGGCAGTCCTGCAAGACTGCTACTTGTAGTTTCCTCATGTGATCAACCATCCCTGGTTGACTCAGATTTTGTTGATGTTGTGCAAAGAAGGTCGCTGCATTCTGTGGTTCATTTCGAATCCAGAGAAGGCAGTTCTACTCATTGTGTGTTGCTGACACAAAAGCATTTTTCCAAGTAAGTTGATTGGCTAGGAAAGAGATGAAGGCTCTTCTTTGGATATCATCAACGATAGGGAGTATATTCATCACTCTATCTTCAGGAATGGCCTCATTGTGAAGATAGAGTTCACAGAGCAAGTTTTGATCACTATTTGGTGCTTCTATAAATGTTTCAATAAATTGATCAGGTGTAGCAACTTGGTAAGGTCTTCCATCTCTGATTGCCTTTATTTGTAAGAACGCTAAGCGTTCTCTCAAAAATACTGCATAATTGAAAGAGGGTTTTCTTGTAGCCAGTACCCTCTAAACCAAATCAAAGATGTAGGACAACCTAGCTTTTAATTCCTTATTTTCTTTATGTTGAGCTCGAGATTGTTCAAGTGCATCCCAATTTTTGTATGCATAGTTGAACCAGATTGACTTTTGTTGTTGGAATGCCTTCCCTTGTGAAAGCTCATATTCTGTTCTCCATGTGTCCTTTAGTTCTTGAAAACTAGAGGTCTCAGTGTGAGCATTGCTAACACAGGGGGGTTCAGTCTGTGTATAGGCATCAGAAAAAGATATCTGTTCTGTACTAGTTTGGGTGGGCCGGGGTGGTTCTATGTGCTCCTCTACAATTCTTGAAAAACCTGCTGGTTCTTGTGTAACAACATGTTGTTCTATTTTTTCTTCTGCAACTCTTGAAGAACCTGCTGGTTCTTGTGTGACAACAGGTTGTTCTGTTTTGACTACAACAGCAGAAGGCTGCGGATTAGCTCCAGTCATTGGAACCTGGACTATCTTATATCCTACTCAAGTGTAAAGCTCACCACACTCACTGCACATATATTCATTGTATTGACTCTTTTCTGTTACAGACGCTACCCATGCTAGGATGTGGAGATTGTATTCATTCTGATAGGCTTCTTTAACCATCATTATCTCCTGCTGATAATCCTTAATTTGGGATTTTAGAAACTCAATTTCTTCCTGCAGGGAGGCTATGGTAGGCGGAGCTTGTGTACCTGCAGGTTCTAGTGGAGGAAGGGATCGTTGTTCCGCATCCACTTGGTCATTTGCATCCGCAACAGGTGGTTCTTGTGTGTCACCTGTTGGGTCAGTGGCTGGTTCTTGTGTAACAACCACTCGCCCAATATCACCTTGGGTGTCTACTTTAGATTTTTTGGCAATTGGTTCTTGTGTAACAACTACCTCAGAAAATAATGTAACAAAACTGTCAACGTTCTGCATCTCAGCCCCAGAGGGTGAGGAAAGGGAACGCTCAGGAATGGTTGGAATGCGGGATCTTAGGATGATGGGTGGAGAACTGGGGATAATGGGGCTAGTGGGTTTAATTGCTACAGACGACCGTGTTTGTCGCCTTGGTAAAGAAGCAGGAAAATCAGTAATTTTTCTTTTTCGGCCACTTTCCTTCAGAATGGGGGAACTATCAGGAATAGCAGCTACTTTGACTGAAGCCCTGGTTCTTCTCCTTTTTGGTGGAGTTTCAGTTTTCTGCTGCTTTTTTCTTTTAAGAAAGATGATGGGGGTATTATCATCGGAGTCATCAGTGGAGATATGAAGCATGGGGGTGGATGGTTGAGCTTCATTGGGGGATGGGGTCCTCTGCAGGGGTGTTTCTGCTGCTAATTGCTGGGGAATTTCCTGGGATATTTTCTCTGGTTGTTGGGGAATTTCTTAGGGTATTTGCTCTGGTTGTTGGGGAATTTCCTAGGGTTTTTGCTCTGGTTGTTGGGGAATTTCCTCTGCCTGTTGAGGATTTTCTTCTATTTGCTGGGGAGAATTAATGAGGGGGGGTGGGTGGTTTAGAGCAAAGCCTCTATTTATTAGGAGTTGGGCTAAGCGATGATGTTTTAGGGAAAGGAGCGGATGCTTTGCTTTGACAGTATAACCTGACATATTTTTTAGACAACCCAATAGATAATAGGGCATGTTTATTAACTGACCATGCCTCAAATGATTTAGCAAAACGAAGTCGTGTTGGTAAATTACCTGGTAACGACCTTCGCAAGTCGAATATTGCTTAACGAACTCCACAACCTTTGGCCATGGTGGGGGTAGTGACTGAAGTGCGACCCCTCTGCCTTTGGCTTCACATGCTCGCCTGGTAGGAGAAAGTCTTGCTGCGCATTCAGAATAAGATGTTTTCTACTAAACCAGTGCGTGCCATTGGTTGGTAACCTGGAAACTTGGGCTATGTCTTCTTCTGTTACTATAATTTGCACTCCCTGGACAATGGAAAATCCTTCTCTTAAGTTGCATGTGAACTCCAGAACTTGCTATGTATTGAAATCCGGAAGTTTTCTAAAATAGTCTACCCATCCTGCTTGCAGGAAAATTTGGTAAGCCTCTGGGTAGAGTTCCTGTAGTGCTGTTGTGTCGGGTTCATGTGTAATTAGATTTCCCCCCATAGCTGTTGATCCAGCGAAAATACACAATGCAAAGCTGAGTTGCCGAGTTTGAGACAGAGTAAACCGTTACAAATGAGGATACGACACGACGAGGTGACTTTTAGATATTACCGCGAGGACTAAGGATGGCAGTGATTGATGTGTTATGCCATTATTACAATGTTTGGTAATCCCCCCAAAGCTACGGCTGAATGATCTGATTGGTAGTACAATGATTTCGGCAGTCGTATCAACATCTCCACATTAACTATAATTTAATATCCACACTTAAACATGCGTACCTTTACATTTACCTTTAGTTGCACGCCAAAAAGTATTATCTCATCTTTTGCTAGATCAATAATGATTACAAAGGGTCTACAAGTGTGAAAATACAGGCGATTTTTATTACTGACAGGAAGTAGTAGTGAAGAAGTGTAATTATCAGAGTGCATGGTTGGTTCCTTTAATGAAGAATAATATGTTCCGCCAGGATAATAGTTCATTAAGCACTGAAACTGGTGTTACAGCATCGAGAAGTGATGTTGCAGTAACAGGAGTTGGTGCTGCAGCAGCGGGAAGTGGTGTTGCGGCAACGGGAAGTGGTTTTGCAGCAATGGGAAGTGGTGTTGCAGCAACGGGAAGTGGTGTTGCAGCAACGGGAAGTGGTGTTGTAGCAAAAGGAAGTGGTGTTGCAGCAACGGGAAGTGGTGTTGCAGCAACGGGAAGTGGTGTTGCAGCAATGGGACTTGGTGTTGCAGCAACGGGACATAATGAAAGACTGATATATGGTCTGAAAGACGTTCCCAAGCTGAAAAATGATTCTTTTGGAATTTTTATTCTCAGCCACCCTCCAAAACTAAGATCTGCAAAATAATTAATTGTAACATGGCAACCCTTGGTAGGGATTATTAGTTGAGAAATATAATCTAAAAATAAATAAATAAACAGAAATTTAAGTGCCTTGAGGGACAACAGGTTCCCCCAAAAAAACATAATGTATGTCTGCCATGCAAGTAGCTTTGAAATCCTCTTTAGAAACAGGTCGTTGATACAAACAGAGTCGATACCCATTCACTAATAATGGTGTTCTACTATCATCAATCATTAGAAGTCTGACTGTTCCATTTGGAAAAACAGCATCTACTTCATAAGATCCTAGCCACCTTGTTCTTAATTTACCTTGAAAATTTTCAAAGCGGGAGTCATACAGTAAAGCCCAATTACCTTTCTAGAACTACTTTTGCTTAATGGTTTTGTCGTGCCACCTGGTTCTTTGTTGCTGGATCATGGTTGTTTGATGGATGGCATCCAACCTCTTCTCGTCCAATTCTTGAAGCTGCTGCAACCTAGCTGTCTGTGCATCAGTCAAGTCAAGGTTAACAGCTAAAGTAGTCCTTAAGGTTTTGATTTCAAACTCCACAGGGAAAACAATATTTTTACCAAAAACTAATTCATAAGGTGAAAAGCCCGTAGTGTTCCTCCAAGTAGTTATATAAGCCCATAGTGCTTCAGGCAACTTTTGAAACCAGTCCCTCCTATTTTCCTTAATTGTTTTTGTCAAGATGGCTTCTATGACTTTATTGGTGCTTTCCACCTGCCCATTTGCCCGAGGGTGATAAGGTGTAGTCATTTTATGCTTAATATGGTATCTCTGAAGTGTATCTTTGAAGCCATGAGAGTTAAAAGGAGGTCCCCCATCAGTGACTAGTTTCCTAGGCAATCCAAACCTAACAAAGATCTCTTCAAATAAAAATGTTAATACTGATTCTTCATTGGCCTTGAGGAGTGCCTTAGGTTCTACCCACTTAGTCATATAATCTGTGCAAACTAGTATATAGACTTTTTGATTGGATGGGGGGTTAATGGGACCTATAAAATCTAATGCCCATCTTTCAAAAGGTTCAAGAATTGCCTAGGGATTGAGTGGCATTTCATCCCTGTGATTAGGCTGGCCCATTCTTTGATAGCTATCGTAGGCCCTAACATATTTCCTTGCATCCTTGAAGAGTGAGGGCTAGTAATAACCCATTCTGAGAACCTTGTGTGTTGTTCTTTTGTCTGCAAAATGCCCTCCACAAGGGCCATCGTGGTAGGCGTTCAATACATCATAAATTTGATCTTAACCAATGCACCTCTGGATTTCTTGATCGAGTCCTGTGTGAAAAAGACACCCGCTTATCCAGATGTACCTAGCGCTTTGCTGAATGGTCTTCCTTTTTTCTCTATGCGATAGGTGTGATGGTAGTTTCCCTGCAACTAAATAGTTGGCAATGTCTGCATACCAAGGTGAGTGAGTAGATACTGCAAATAAATACTCGTCCGGAAAAGAATCATCTACTAGAATATTTTCATTAGTTTTTAACCAAGAAAGGAAATCATCAACTACATTCTCTTTTCTTGGTTGATCTACAATTGTGATATCAAATTCCTGTAATAAAAATAACCATCTGGTAACTCGAGCATTTGTAACTGATTTGTTCATTAAATATTTAATGGTCGAGTGATCAGTATGCACAAAAGTAGTGTAACCAGTATTATAATGCCGAAACTTATTGATAGCATAAATTACTGCTAAGAATTCCTTCTCAGTAATGTATAATTAAGTTCAGCGGGGGTCATATTTTTACTAATGAAATAAATAGCATAGGGAAGATTGTTTTCTTCTTGTCCCAAGACAGCTCCAATTGCAGTATCCGAGGCATCAGAGGATATATGAAAGGGGAGTGCCCAATCAGGTCCTCTCAAAATGGGAGTTGTAGACAACTGATGTTTAAGTTCATTAAATGCTTTTTCACAGTTATCAGTCCACTTAAATTCAGCATTTTTCGTTAGTAACACAAACAGAGAAGAAGCTATTTTAGAAAAACTCTTGATAAATCTTCTATAATATCCAGCATGTCCTAAAAAGCTTCTCACATCAGTTTGTGTTTTAGGGATAGGGAGAGTCTGAATTACCTATATTTTAGCTGGATTGACTTGAATTCCTAGGAATGAGATGAAGTGACCCAATACAATACCCTGATTCATCATATGGCATTTTTCAGTACTTAAGGCAAGGTGTGCTTCTATACATCGCTTAAGTACTTTTTCAAGGTTCTGTAATGCATCCTCAAAAGTCGCGCCATAAGGAGTAAAGTCATCCATAAATATTTCTAAGGAATCATTTAGCATATCAGAAAAAATCCCTATCACTGCTCTTTGAAGTGTTGTTGGGGCATTACATAGCCCAAATGGAAGAACCCTATAGGCAAAGGTCCCCCATGGGCTAGTGAAAGTGGTCTTTTCCTGATCTTGGGGTGCAATATTGATCTGATTATATCCGCTAAATCCATCCAAAAATGAAAAGAATTTCTTACCTTCCAAGTTATCTAATACCTGATCAATGAATGGTAAAGGGAAATGGTCTTTCTCGGTGGCTTTATTTAGAGCTCTATAATCCACACATACTCTCCATTTTCCATTTTTCTTGGGTACAATTACTAGTGGAGAAACCCATTCACTATCAGATATAGGATATATAAATCTTGCATTCAACAATTTTTGAAGTTCTTCCTTCACAATTTCCCTTAAATTGGGATTCATCCATCGTTGGGGTTGACAGACTGGGCGGGATCCTTCTTTAATATAAATGCGGTGGGCGCATAGCTCAGGAGAAATCCCCTTCATATCTGTGTAATCCCATGCGAATGCTTCTTTATTTTCACGGAGTAGCTTCATTAACTGTTGTTTTTCATCATCTGTTAGGTTAGGATTTATATTTAATGTTTTGCCAGGCTCGATTTCTACTGTTATACTTTTGGAGGAGCTGCCAGCTAATGTCTGAGGTAGATTTTCAGTTTTAAGGTTCTGTTGGGATTCAGATTCCAAGATTGCAGTGAAGTGATTATGTATTTATGGACTGACCGAAGAAGGTTCAGAAATAAAGTTGTTGATTAATTCATCTTCGGTTGAGTCTTTGAAAGTTAAAGCTTGTCTGACAATCAAAATAGGTTGGGTTTCCTCATCCTCATAATCCAACCATACAGAGTTGTCATTATTAATCATGGGTGTGGCATGAGGATAAAGAGTAAGCTGTTTGGTTTCCTGCCCATTAGAGATTGTCATTTATCCAAATTTACAGCTGATGAAGGCATCTTTTGTAGTCAGCCAAGGTCTTCCCAAAATCAGTGCTTGACCCTCCAACTTTGTTTTTAGTTTGTAACACAGCAAAATTGGCTAGGTAATTCCAAGATTCTACGGAGATTACCAGGTCTTCAATGACTCCTTCAAGTTTAATTGTAGAACGGTCAACCAGCTCTAGAATGGTTGGGGTTTCCCTAATTAAATTTTTTAACTGCAGTAATTGTGTTGTTTCAAGTGTCATAATGTTTATTGCAGCACCCAGATCTACTAGAACTTTAGAGACAAAGGTTTTACCAACCTGAACTGTTACTGTAGGGTGCCCAGGGTCACCATATTTCACAGGGGGGTCTTTTTCTATCATCAAAACAGTCAGTTCTCCCATCACATGGACTGTGAGGGGTTCCTTAGCTTTTCTTCCAGGCTTTCTAATACAGATATCCCTAACAGTTCTAGCATAAATAGTAACATATCTCAGTGCTTGCAATAGCGGAATTTTGACATATAAATTCTGCAATTCTCCTAAAAGGTTAAAAGCAGGTGGCTCAAGTGTTTTGGTAAGAGCCAAACGTTCAGGGAAGGGCAGCTCTGTTCTTTGAACAGTCTTGTTAGAAGATGATTCAACTGTTTCAGCATTATTGTTAAATGACTTTTCTTTTCTAGTTTCCTCTTTATCAGAGTCAGTAATATCATCAATGATGGGTTCAACTATTCTCCCATAATGTAAATGGATATCATTGCATTGCATAGGAAAAACAGGTTGATTTTGAATATCAATTACCTGCAGAGCTTTATTATTATTTAGGTTGGGGTTAGGTTGTACAGGCAGTTGAGGACTGATTTTCTGGTTATTCGGTGGAGCGTTAGATGGTAAGGAAAGAGATTGTTGGTGTTGAGGAAATGGAATCTGTTGGGCTGTCCAATTTGGGTTCCATTGATTAAAATAAGGTTGTTGTAGAGTCCAAGGATTCCACATGATAGGATGAGTAAAAGGAGGATTTGGTTGCTGCATGGGTGGAAATTGCATTGGACTAAAGGGTGGGTGTTGCATTTGATTCATGGGTGGGTAATTTGTTTGAAAAGGAGAGTGATTATTCCAACGACTAAATGATGTGTTAGAATTCATACCTTGTCTTTGTGGTTGCCATTGCCTCCTCTGTGTCATCAAGTACACTGCTTCAGCTTCTTCTTCAGTTGATTGCAGTACTGGCTTTATTCCTGGCAAAGAAGGGCATTGTTGAGTCTCATGGTCCTTCTCACAAATAGTGCAAATTGGTACCCTGTCCAATGGACATTCCCTCAGTGGATGCTTCTCTCTGCATTTAGAACAGAAATTAGCCAGAGCAGCTTCTGCTTCTGCCTGCTTCTTTTTAACCTTCAAGGCATCAATTTGTGAAGCAAAAGAGCTTAACATTTCAGTTTTAAATTCTTCAAGCAAGTTACCTATTTCGGCTCGTGTTTCTCCTCCACTTGCTGATTTCTAGACTCTTGAGTATATATTGTCCCTACTTTTTGGTCTACTTGCTGCTCCTCTAGAACATCTCATATAGAGGTTAACAATGTCATCAAATGGTTCTTTGGAAATATCCCCTTTTCCAAGCATATTCAGCATGTCCAAGCAGTCATCTCGTACCCCTTTTAGCAGTATTGTCGTCAGAATCTCCTTACTCATAGTCGGATGATCAGATCACTGCAGATTATACTGCAGTCTTTCTACAAAGTCCTCTAGATTCTCATCCTCCTTCTGAACCATTTTAAACAATTATTCCTTCCTTTCTCTTGTTCAGCAATAATCTTGCTATTTGGCCAGAAAACTTTCTTTCATCTGATCCCAAGTAGTGATTACCTGAGCTCCTAAGCTCATAAACCACCTTAACGCATTCCCTTTCAATGTTGCTGGAAACAGTTTTAATTTCTGAGCAGGAGTTACATAATCATAACTCCTACATAGCATATCAAATTCAAAGAGGAACTCATCAGGGTCTTCAAAGGATAACCCATGAAAATTAGGTAGTGCTACAGGTGGAATGTTCTTCATATGGATTGTTCCTCTTGGGAGATCCCCAATAGGAAACTCCAAGGTGGAGAGTGAATTTTCTCCCCTTCCTTCCACTCTGTTATCCTCCATTGGTCTTTTTCCTAAATCGCTTGCTCTATCTTCAGTATCTTCTGTTTCTTCATGTTCTTCTACTGGTTCCTCAACGTGCTCTGGTGTTTCCACCTTCCTTTCAGGTCCTAGTACTTCCTCCGTCTGGTGATCTGTTTGGGAGGAATGCTGGATCTGAGGCCTTCGGGAACTTGTCCTCTGGGATGTCTCGGCTTTTGAAATGATCTCGTCAATGAAATTTTTTCTTCCTCCTCCTGTGCCTTTTCCGCCTGTAAAGTTAGCTTTCCTGCATCCTCTCATGCACCTGTTATTCTAAACGAAAATCATTAATGCCTTTAAAAATCTCTAGTCGCCTTCCCCGGCAACGGCACCAAAATGTTGGCTGCTCGAATTGTTTATTAATTAAACAGTCGAGTACCACATTAAATTGTCAACTCGGGAAAGTCCTTTTGTTTCAAAGGTGACCTTGTACTGTATGTACTCAATTCTAAAAGCATTAAAGGTTGTAGTATAAATAAATCTACTTCCTATCAAACCCTTACTTTGTGTTACAGCAGCTATGATCTATTGCAGAAATGAAATGAAAACAGTTAACTAAAGGTAACAAATCTGCAGAAAGAAATGATGGATGTCTCGTAACAGAGGATCAGGACCCTATCCTCAAAGTAAGGATGTTCAGCACCTACCCCTGTAACCAATTTTCCAATGCACACTGCAAATCCTAATCACCGGTGACACACTCTTTCACAGTGCCAATTGATTAAGAAAACAGAGTATCAACAAAAGGGAAATATCAGAAGCATTGCTTAGAGACACACAAAAATCACACACACACTTAATGGAAAAGAAATGGGTGAATCTTGTGAAGAAGATGGGCCCTGTCCCTCTCACAAGATTCCCCGAAACACAGATGCTAAGTTAAAATGCTCAGAACAGTGCTTTATTCATCTGCCAAAATGTCAAATTACAATAAGGATTCAGACTTGCTCTGTACTACAATACTTCCGTTACAACTAGCTCCCTTCTCTAATGTAGATGTCTCCTCTTTATAGAGGAGACATCTATTACAATAGATTTTCATTATTCATTTAGTTGGACCCTTTTGTACAAAAAATAGGAAATCAATTCCTGTTGCAGCATGTTGTTACAACAGTGTGTAACTTTATCATCCTTCGTTAATTGGATCCTTTTGCTATTGTAAAACTGGTAAACCTGAACCATCTCCTTGAGATCCTCATACTATCCTTGGCTATTTCGTCATTGTTGTCGATTTGGTAAATCTCAACTGTTCCCTTGAATTTCTCGTGTTGTTCCTGGTGTTCCAGCATCTGCGACTATGTTTTGCCAATTTTAGACAGTTGTTGATCGTGTCGTGTCAGCATCTGCAAAGAATAGTTCTGCCAGCTTCAGACGGTTATTGCTCCGCTAGACAATTGTTGTTTCAACCATTGCAAAATGAAGTTTTACCCGCTTTAGTCAGTTGTTGTTTCTGGTGTTGCAGCAACTGCACAGTTGTTGTTTCTGGTGTTGCAGCAACTGTGAATTATAATTCTGCAGACTTTGAACAGTTTTGACAATTGTGAGCGACTTAGTCAACTTCCAAAGATTAATTATAAAGATAACATGAATATGTATTCAATAATTAAACATATAGCAATGAGGAGAGTTACTTCTTACCTTTGGAATAATTATGTCAAAATGTTATCAAGGGTTTCAACTTATGGGCTAAAGAGGGTAACATCATGACAAAATGTAAGGTCAAAATAGACAATATGGAGTCCTAACACCTAGGACATCTTAAAGAGAGGAGTGTTTTGGAAGATTATCAATGTGGCTTTCTATTGCACTCCAATTGTCACGTAGTTTGATAAGATAATAAATGGGGGTTGGTTCAATATGCCTTCATTAAGGTACACTCATGCCAATACATGGATCCAAATGCTCAGAGGGTAAATCAAGCCAACCTCAAAGAGAAATGTTTGGTTCTGGTGGCCGACAAAACAACAGGCAGTTTTGATATAGGCGATATAGTAATATGAAGAGGAAGAAAGAAAGGAGTGAAATCAGTGCATAAGGTTGGTTACAATACAGAATCCTAAGCAACGATGTTCTGACAAAAATATTGAAGAGGGAGGAGATGAAAGAGCAAAACAAGTGGAGCGCAAATTAAGGTTTCATGTTTTATGCCTCATGGATACATTTATCAACAAACATCATAAGTAAATTTATACTCATACAGGTACTGCAGGTTATAAACTAACACAAGTAAATATGCCTTATACCCAAGTACTACTCATTGTTTAGCAACTTAGATATATCTATGAATCAGAGAGAAACCAGTAGCTTCATTACACTATTTCGGAGAAAGAAAAACATACATGAAGTGAGATATACAAAGAAGGAAACATATTGCACATTGCCGTGACTAGAATCACCAAAGAGTTTCGTTAATCCTCAAAATGAGTCGCATTCAATAGTTTCTTGCTTAGGGGGTCTTGACCCAAGTTCAAAGTTAGTTGCGCCAACCAACAAATCCCTACACTACTGGCCTTTTCGGCAACAACCCATGTAGCATAGGCTATAGTCTTACTCGAAGCAGTATGGGGGGATGCAAGAACCAAGTTTCTACATCCAAAGACTAGTGTGATGTCTTCCAGTGCCTTGGATCTGCCCTTGCGCAAATTGGTAAACTCCTAGGGCTTGTTACTGCAACTCAATTAAAGCAGCCTTTAGGCCTTCGCGAAGGCCCGCGATCAGCCCTTGCAGACCTTTAACAGATGATTCACCTACTTACTGATTTAGGAGCATCTAGACCTAGCCAACAATGTGATGGTCTGTTCACATGTTGTGGCTAACAAGGATTTGGAGGAAAAATTGTTTACTTAATTTTTATTAATTGCAAATTATGTAAGTAGTTATTTGTTGCCAAATTCTGAACAGAAAAGGGAATAAGTAGCAAGTTGATCCTCCCTACATCGAGATCAAGCCAAGTAGTTTAGATTATTCAGTTAGGATATGATTTGATTTCTAAATATATAGTAAATTCCTTCATTTGTGGAAGGAGATTGTTAGATAGGACAGATATGTATTTTCCTTTATTTTCTCGAGGGATGATTCGAGAGAGGAAGAGAAGGAACAGAGAGCAAGAGTGAGGAAAATGTAATGTAAATTAGGCCATCAAGGGTCGATGGAAAAACTCTGTTTTAGTTTCATATTCTTTTAATTTCAGAAACGAGTGTGTGCATAGCTATCTATGTGAAACTCACGTTTTTTTGTTCACGTGAATTACTTAAGATTGTAATAGCAAAATCTTGTGTTAAATAGTTCTGTTTTTAGTTTCTTGTTTATATAGTGGGCATTTCACCTAATTATAGTTCTTAAAGAAGAATCAGATGGATGATTTTGGAATAGTCAGATTCCTGGAAGAAACTTTATAAATGAAATTGAAGACTGGGCCCAGAACCCTGGGATTGACAAGAATCTAGAGAAGCCCAGCGAAAGCATGAGGTTTTAGTGAAGCACTGTGTCTTCTCAAAGCAAGGGACTTTTCCTCTCAATGCTGTGATTTTTCGTAGGACATTGTGTTATTCATGGTGGATGGGCTCTATACATAAATGGGGTTATCAGTTGAAGCACTGTGCATTACCTCCAAAGATCCCATTTCGCATTAAGCCTAAATTTTTCATCGCAGATCGGAATTTAGTCTGACTCTTTATCACATATCGGCAAGGGGAGCGAGATTTCAATCAACCGATATTGCAATTCAAGATTGTGATCAGCTGAAACTACAATGACCCATTTATTGGCGATATTGTGATGACCCAGTGATTTGCAATGCGATATGGAAATGCGATGTGATATGGAAATGTGATGTGATATGCGATGGGATATGGAAATGCGATGCGGTGTGCAATGCGATATGGAAATGCGATGCAATGTGTGATGCAATATGGATTTGTGATGCGATAAGCAATCACATAGTTAGTGTTGATTATCATATTGATGAAGTGATGCAGGAGCATTTGGCTAACAACGCAAAGACAAAAGTGAAGGTGATATGGTTTCTAAAGGGGATGGAGGAATTAATTCACTGAATAGATAGCATACTTGTTTTTTTTATTTTATTTACTTTCTTTTATTAAGTTGCCTAAGATTAATTTAATAAATTGTAATTAGGAACAGTAGTAATTAGTTAGAGTCGTTGTTTCCAGACAGTTAATTTACTGTTGTAAAAACATGAAAAGAAAATGTTCTATACAACCATGAAAAGTTCTGTATAAGGAATAACTGATGTAACCAATTGAACATAACTAACAGCAGTTAGTGACAGTTTAAGAAAACTGCTATTAAAAAGAGAGAAAAAAGCACAATGTAGAGGTTCGACTGACAAAGAAATAAAGAAGAGGAAAATACAATTTTTTTGTGCACATTCATCCCTACAGCGTCCTAAACACTGTGTGTAATAATTTGTATAAAATTACTTCGTGAAGACTGTTATTGCTTTGCCATAGATTATAAAACAAAAGGAGAGATAACCAAAGCCAGAGGAGAAGTAACAACGCCTAGCTTATAGGCAGCTCAAACAAATAACTAGACATAAAAATCATTTATGTAATCAAACGATACTAAGTCAGAAATTGCAAGTCCAGTTAAGCAAACAAACTCTGTAAATACCAGGTATACGAATTTGTAAATATAGCCCAAATCAATTCCAGAGTTGAATTCATAGAAATATAAATACAGTTACCAAATTCGTTGCTCATTTATATTCTGTTCAAAGCAAAGGAACGAACCCAGTTCACAAACATATGAATCATACTGATTACAAGCGGAAGCCAAACCCCATAAGTCCCCAACTCATTAACATAACCCAATGACTGTGCCTAACTACAGAAGAACCAAATACAGACAGCGGCTCGAAGGCCAATGAAATATCGACCGTACAGTTGTAACACTAAAGCCAGACAAAACAACTAACGAACAGCACGACACTACCCGTATTTCATCCAGAACATCAGAGTTTCCAAGCACCGAAACCCTTGGGTGGCTCTACCTGCAAAGAGGAATGACAAACGAAAATTAGTTTCTGCGAAATGGAATATAGAGGAACCAGAAGTTGAAAGGAACAATCAAAATACAACGAATTAGCTTACCTAACGAAGGCAAGCTGTAACTGCAACCACACCTCCAAATTGTTTTCCTACTCACGAGGAGCCGAAGACGTTAGACACTGAGAGAAAAGGAATACGAATATCCAGCATAGAACAGGGGACTTACCCAGATAAGTTGGCGGAGGAACCGACGGAAATTGCCACCACAGTTCTACCAAGCTCGTGGAGGAATCGAACCCAGAGCTGGAGAAACGTTACCAGGAACCATGTGACCAACAACCAACTGTAAGACTCGTGAAAACACAGGCAGCGAACCAAGATAAGGATGCACAGAGACAGAGACCTACTAAGGCAGACACCAAGCATACCATAACAGTCAACATACAAGCAGAAGACCATGAAGAAAGTAAACCTTACCAGGGTTTCATAACTTTGCCAGATGAAGGAAAAACTTCCAAGTTGAGTCCCGAACTAGTAAAGCAAGACCGTAAGAATGAAACCCACATTGAAGCTGTGAAGACCGCCGAGAGCATACAGCTCGAAGAACCCAGACAATAAAACCACAAAAAACAAAAGGAAACCACATTGAAGTCGTGAAGACCACTAGGAGCACGCAACTCAAAGAACCAGGCGGACAAACCACAAACAAAAACAAAAATCCACAGTGAAGCTGCAAGAGGCCGCCGAGATCTCACATAACAAAAGACCGAGAGAAATAACGAATGAACCAAATGAGTGCGAAGGTGGTGGAACCCTATACCAAGGCGGGTTCATAGAATTCCGAGGAGGGACAGATGTCCATCAAACAATAAACCAACGTATAAATCATTGTAACCCCCATTTAATTCAACGCAAATTAAACAAATTTGCATATATCAAAAAATCTTTGATTAATATTATTATTTGTTGGTACACCATCAAGTGGATCGCGTTGACGGCGGGACCACGTGGGCTGGCCGCATCAAGTGGTATCAGGGTAGGAATTTGAAAAAAAATGGAGATGGAAGTTCAAAGACGAGGACGTGGAAGAGGTGTGCGCAGAGTAGCAGACAAAGGCTTGAGGGAAGAGTTGAGGTTCCTTACTACTCACTTAGAAGCAGTGGAGGCAGGAAGGAGAAGAGACCCAGAACTTGGGGATGATAGTGAAGAGGAGGCAGTAAATGCTACGGACAGATCAGAGGAAGAAGCCCCAGAGTTAAGACTATTGAGATCGGTACTATTAGCCAGCAGCAAACCCAAACCTGAGATCCCTAACTATGATAGCAGTCTATCCGCAGATGTTCTGCTGGATTGGGTAAGTGAGTTAGATAAGTATTTTGAAAATGAAGAGATCAGTGAGGACAAAAGAGTTAAATTTGCTGCAACCAAGTTAAAAGGACACGTTGCTTTATGGTGGGATAGTGTCCAAGCGGACAGGAAGAGGATGAACAAGCTACCGATAAGGAAGTGGCCCAGGATGGTGGAAAAACTGAAAGGAAGATTTTTTCCTAAAGACTATCAGGTTGAACTTTATCGACGAGTGCAGAATTTAAGGCAGAAAGGTATGACCGTAAAGGAATACACAGAGGAGTTTTATCGTGTAAACTTGCGGGCCGGTTATACTGATGATACTCCAGAGAAGACAACGAGATACGTGAATGGCTTGAGGCTAGAAATACTAGATGAGATCAGTATTCTCTCTCCACGGAAGATAAAAGAAGCCTTTCAGAGTGCTATAAAGGCTGAAGAAAATATTAACAGGAAACAAAATAATAGGAGAGGACGAGGAAATGGTAGAGGACAAGGACAGTCCTACGGCAAAGGGAGAACTACCACTTGTTATCACCCAGGTTGTTCCCTTTGACTCCCAAGGGAATACGGCTGGGGTAACCACTAACCAATCTTTGGATTACAGCTGCTAGCCCAACTGTAATCAGAGAGGGCTCTCTCTGTTAGGTTTGTCACTGTTTTAGTGAAGTTTTAGGCTAGTTATGAAGTGAATTTTTGTTTGTTTTTTATGTTTGGTTGGGAGGATGCTTCTGATAGATTTTAGAGTCTGTCAGCAGGTGAAACTAATCCATTGGGCAATGGGGTCTTTGACTGTTGTTCCCTTGAGATCTTGACTTAAGTGTAGTTGTAACTACAGGGCCCGTGTGTATTCCATGAAACAAATTGTAAATGTGAGAGTGAAGTGAAGAACAACTAGCAAAGAGCAATTAAGGATTCTTTACTTAAGCGGACTAGTGCGAAAGAAGTCTGTTATTTAGGAGCAATTACTTGAATTCCTGAAATAACATGTTCTTGTGATGATATAGTAATAAAGGTAGCACTGGAGAATTACTCTTTAAATACCATAGCTGAGGAAAACATATGAAATGGCTAGGATTGAGTCCAGGGTATTCAAAGATTAAATCCTGGGACTATTCTTTTTCTTGGCCATTTAG
>APFE031513470.1:0-42693 GCA_000404065.3 Pinus taeda
TTCAGATTTCTCCTTAAGGAAATATATCCATGTATTCCTTGAGAAGTCATATATAAATGATACATAGTACACAGACTTACCCAGTGATGGAACCTTCACAGGTCCAAACACATCACTGTGCACAAGTTCTAATATCTATTTTGCCCTCTTACTACCAGAGGGGAAACTCACCCGATTCTACTTCTCATATACACAATTTTCACATAAATCAAAATCCAAAGAGCTATTACTCATACCTTTACCATGAAGTATCTGAAGGCCTTTTTCTCTAATATGTCCAAGCCTTTGATGCCACAGCATGATATTCTCTCCAGAGACCACTAGATTTTCTGCTCCACTTTCAGGAACCACAAAAATACTGCACCCATCAATAAAAAAGCCATCTTGCAGCTTGTACAGAGTTCCAATTTGAACTCCTCGCATCAATACTAGTGCTCCTCGAACAATCTTGCAGGCATCCTTCTCGAACACTATTTTTACACCTACATCATCCAACTTGCTAACAGAAATTAGATTTCTGGCTAATGTAAGAATATGTAGAACACCTAGAAGCATTCTAACCCTTCCACCTTGCAAATTCAACTTTACTTTTCCGCGACCAACGATTCTAGCCTTCCTGTCATCCCCCAAGAAGACATCACCACCATCATATTTCTCATACTCGCAGAACCACTCTCTATGGGGAGTGAAGTGAAAGGATGCACCTAAGTTAATCAACCATGCCTCATGATCTACATGTGTAGTTGAAGAAGCCAAGTACACATCCCCACCTTCATCTGAGGTAGTTTTAGCCTCTGCAGAAAGAGCCTCATCAAATCCTTTTCCTTTGTCAGGAGCTTTAGATTTACAGTCCCTTTTGTAGTGCCCTTCCTTTCCACATTTCCAGCACACCACCTTTACAGGTTTTCCTCAAGATTTAGATCTCCCACTCAATGACTTATTTTTGTTTATGTTCTGGGTTCGCCCTTGTACAGACAAGGCATCACCATTCCGGCTCTCCATATTTTTCCCTCTAATCTCCTCTGTCAGCAAGGATGAGATTATTTCATCAAAATGCAAGGCAGTTGCATTGCTACCTATTGCAATAACCAGACTATCCCACAAATCTAGTAGAGAACACAACAAACTGATGCACTTATCTTCATCTAAAATTTTAATATCAACAAATGCTAACTGACTTACACAGTATTAAATGCATTCAGATGCTCTGTCACTGAGTCTCCATCTTTCATCCTCAGGTTATACAGCTTTTTCTGTAGGAATAGTTTATTCACCAGAGACTTAGATTGGTACAAAGTCCCTAACTTGTCCCACAAAACCTTCACCATAGCTTCCCCTGATACATTCAGCAATACTGAATCTGTGACACACAATTGTATTGTGCTCTTTGCCTTCCCATCCAACTTCTTCCATTCTTCATCAGACACTCTCATTGGTTTAGTACCTAATCTACCGCAATCCATTGGTCTTTATCCACCAACAGATCCTCCATATTGAGTTTCCACAACTCAAAACTTTGACCTTTAAATTTCTTGATCTCTATATTTCCACTACTCGCCATCTTCTTTCACTACCAGAATCGATCTCACAGATCTCCCACTAAACAGGGTCGACCATAGGCCCGAGCGAAACCCCTCAGCAACAAAGGCGTCCCCTTGAAGCCAAAACAACTCTGATACCAAATGTAGATTTTAACCCCGTAGAGAAATTACCTGCATACGAATTCTAAAACACATAAAATAAACAATGCGATATCATAACACATAAAACACATATACATAGATATTTTCCCCTGATACATTCAGCAATACTGAATCTGTGACACACAATTGTATTGTTCTCTTTGCCTTCCCATCCAACTTCTTCCATTCTTCATCAGACACTCTCATTGGTTTAGTACCTAATCTACCGCAATCCATTGGTCTTTATCCACCAACAGATCCTCCATCTTGAGTTTCCACAACTCAAAACTTTGACCTTTAAATTTCTTGATCTCTATATTTCCACTACTCGCCATCTTCTTTCACTACCAGAATCGATCTCACAGATCTCCCACTGAACAGGGTCGACCATAGGCCCGAGCGAAACCCCTCAGCAACAAAGGCGTCCCCTTGAAGCCAAAACAACTCTAATACCAAATGTAGATTTTAACCCCGTACAGAAATTACCTGCATACGAATTCTAAAACACATAAAATAAACAATGCGATATCATAACACATAAAACACATATACATAGATATTTTCCCCTGGATCGCAAAACTGGGACTACCAACTTGATTTTTCATTATGCTCCTTTCAATGTTACAATACATATTTATACATGCTGAAGATCCAATACCATGGACCAAAAACCATCGCGTCCAATACCATGGACCGAAAACCATCGCGTCCAATACCATGGACCAAAAACCATCGCGTCCAAAAAACATATGCGAAAATCATGCACAAAACCATAGGTGGGTCTGCCCAACCTAACATAGGGTCCAAAACCAAAATTTTCTGGGGGCTGCCTCAGACCTCATAAAGTGGGGTTACGAGTGCCCTTCAAACCCCCTGTTAACTACGTGGAAAGAATATAACACAACCCAATAGAAAACTAATGCATTAACTGAAAGTGTAAGTCAATGGAAATATCAGTTAATAGACATAGTGATTAAAGTAAATCAACAATTACTTAGATACTTTCAAAATCAAACTAAGTTGTAGCAGTCTTTTCATCATAGCTAGATGAGTTATGGGTAACAAATTCACTTAGTAATCAGTCAACATCAAAGTAAATCAACTTAAGTAATTGATACAAAGTCAAAATCAAAGGAGTCTTTGAATATTTCAGTTATTCCGAAAAGTAGATTGTTAATACCCATCAAATGAATTGAACAAAGTTCTACAAATGATGTTTTCAAAGATGTTTCTGAATCACTAACTCATGATTCTTCATGGAAAGAATTCAATTTCCATGTTGATAACATGTTTTTTGCCCATCGTCGCAAATTTTACATACTGTGGACGAAAGAAACAAGTCACCAAATCAAAATGTATCATGTTCAACATCACCAGGGTCATCACATGCATGTGATTGATCGAATGTATTGGTACATCGTCAAGTCAATATGGAAAGAGGGAGTTCTACCCTCAACGACTATTTGATTAGCCAAACGTTTGTGGTCCAAAAGCTTTCAAGTGTAAAGGAATGATCCAAGAGGATCCATCGATCCAAATGCACATGTGTTCAAAGTGTCATCATCAGTATTCATTAGTGTCATTCAATATCATTCAATGTCATCATCACTTAAGTTCAGTTTTGACAGATCGATAGTGTTGGTTATGATCAGGTTCAGGTAATTTTATGGTTCCATGGCATTCAGTTGATGTGGTGTTGTACCTTGTTGTCGACTTATGTCATCAACAGTTCCGCCAGGGTTTGGTCAATGACATGTGTTTTGTCGTTCGACTTTGCAGTATTTGTGGTTGCTATAATTGATTGTGTAAAAGGGTTTGAGTTAAATTACCTAGTCGACGACATGATCTTGTCGTCGTCACCACCAGTGTCAGTTTCAAAGATGTTATGGTCATCGTCGTGCAATGTTGATGAATGTCGCACGGAGACCACAAGGAAGTACAAGGGTCGATCGTCTGGTAAAGGTTTCAGTTTCGCCGATGTCACTATGTAGAGCCGACATGGGTCTTGAACAGTTAAACGAAACTCTAAACCTAAGCCTAGACCTAAACCCTAACTCCTAAGCTTTCTTATTCATCTTTTTGTTCACTAAGAATTCTAACACATTCTTTCCTAAAGTTCCAACCCTAAATCTAATGCATGATGCCTAATTCCTAACCTAAACCATGTATTAAAGTCGTAATACATTACTTCTATGTATTAAAAATACATTTCAAAACCTAAAACCACATTACCTAAGTTCTAAATCCTACATTGAAAACCTAGACCCTAATCCTAATACCCCTTAGGCCTTTGTAATCAATGTAATACATAAAACATAACACATTTAAACTACGGGCTTAGACCGTAACTGTGACCGCAGCGAGATTATTAGCATATGAGTGTGGAATATAAACTGTCGAAGGTTTGTGCTAAATGTTTTCGAGTTCACCACATCGGAACTATTAGTAGGTACAGGCCACATGTGATTAGAGTAGTCCTAACTATTTTGGGTTAACCGTCAGGTCATAACCATAGCGAAAACTCCCATTCATGTGAACACAATAACGACCAACCGGAACTGTCGGAGGTTAACTACTAGGTGTTAGCCTGCAGTTAGACCGCGGCTAGTCACATGTAACCATCAGCCCCTATGCTTGGTTAGTAAGCCGCCAACGACTAATGGCTTAACATAAAGTTCTTGTATGGGTTTTGTTGCGATTTTTTGGTTTTCAACTAATTCTAGACCATGACTAAGCCTAAAGGTGTTAAACTCAACCTAGTCAACCCTAAAAGACAACCCCTTCATTCCTAAATCATTCAGAGGTCGTTATGATGCATTTGCATGCCTTTTTAAGGCGAATTCTTCATTGAATACAAGGAGGAATGTTTTCAGTTTTCATGTGTAGGATCTGGAGGTTAGAGGCGAATTTTGTTTTCATATTTTCGGGAGCATCGGGAGTCGGATTTGGAAACCGTAAGTGGCGTTGGAAAGCTGGTTCAGAGAGCTATCTAGTGACAGTGACTAAAAGTGCTTGTGTGTACATTCATTCTGGTCATTTCACTGTGTAATCCACTTCTTCTTCTCATTCCTAATAAAACGGTCGTCCATCTTGAAAGTGGACCTGGAGATGTAGTGCATCACGGACGAACTCTGTAATCAATATTGTTGTCTAGTGTATCTATGTTTTCACTATTTACACTTCTGTTTTGCATATTTCTTATGGTTTATCAATTGTTTTAAAGTGTTCTGCTCCAGTAGTTTACCTCGTTTTATGTGCTTTCGGTTATCATTCAAACTCATTAATGGATAATCAATTCTACATTAGTTTTAGTATGATCATATCATATCAATCCATAATCAACTCACAGTCATAAGACATAATTCTAAAAATATCACCTATTACACTCAACTACATATCAACTATCTCAACACGTATGTGTGAGTAAAACCAACTTATAGACAATTTCTTAATGCAATCTTGTGGACACATACCCATATCATGTGATTAGTCAAACATTCGACAACGGATAGATGACATAATAAACACCAATACTCAAACACCAAATAGATGACATAATCAAACATTAAATAACAAAGTAGACTACATAAGAAAGCTCATACCTTAATGTATCTCTAGGGACGCTATATTGTCTACCAAGTCAATATAGTTAGCATGATATAACTTTACAACACATTATCTCAAGCATGAATAATATCATGATATCCACAACAATAACTAACTAGCATGTTCACATCATAAGCTCATAAAAATTGGTCATTCATGCATAACAATCACATATGAAAAGTCAATCTATATTAGAATGACATAACATATTAACTCATACCTAAATGTCATAACCCTACCCATGTGCATAGACCAATACAATTAGTATGATACCTATAACATCAAGATATTAATGCTATAAACCTAATCATCAAGTTAACTAACATATAATAACAACAAGTTATATATCATGCTCATCAACGACATATGACCTAATAATCAAGCTAATTATCATATAGCAACAACAATATAACCTATAACATACTCATCACCAACATAATCATCAAGTTCTCTAACCTAAAACAAAAATAGAAATTTATACAACCATAGGTTACTACTACTCATGATTATCAGACACATGTGCATATGACTACACTAATAAACTAGCATCTATCATGTATTTAACCGTAACATCAATAGACATATACATAAAGATAATGTGTATAACCCTAATGCATATAACAATCCATTAACTCACATACCTGCATGCCCAACATCCAAACTTGTATGACGACATGCTATTGCCTCGAGGTCTAATGTTGCAACTTCACTTTGATGATCTACATCTCCTGTTCTATCTCAACCAACACATTAGCAACATAACATACCAATATCATCATGATGACCTAATTTCATACAAATACCTCATGTACAACAACCTTCACCATGACAATGCATGCCTAACAACATGTAGACACTGACATCCATAAAAAATGTATGTACACCCATACACTCATGATGACACATCCCATAACAACACCATCAACCTTCACATGACGACATCACTACAACCATGATCACCACTATGCACATGCAACAAGAACATGGACTACAAGCATAAGCAACACATATGCAATCCGACATGTATGCATGATAAACACATTAACCCAAGGAGAACACAACCACGCTCTGATACCAATCTATAACTGCCCTCTTCCCACATCTACCCAAGTAACCATCAAACTAGACCAAACATGCGACGAAAGAGGCCACTATAAGGGATTAAACATCCTTGGTGGCCTTAAGGAAATGGAATCAACGGAAACACATCAACCATAACTTCCACATCAGCAAGAACACCCTTGGGAGACATCCTAGCCACTCAGGCATCCTGCCCCTGGGTCCCACTGACCTTTTAGACCCCTTGACCTCTAGACGCTCTCATTATATGGGCATGCTAGCATCTAGGGACGTCTGGACACTCTCACAGGTCTGCAAGCCAACGTCTAAGGACTTTTCCCAGTATACCTGTGTCAGCGTCCGCAAAATTCATGGTACGTTTCTAGCCCATAATTCTGGCCACTTCCCAAAACTTACTGTAACTTCCAGAATCCATCAAAGATATGATTACAAACTTAATAAACCATAAAAAAAGCCTCAGGACTAATCCTGACCATCCCCAACCGGGACTGACATTTTGTCAAACACTTGGCATCAATACAACCTACAGGTCCATGATACAAGATAAAGCATGAATGACTGATAATACTGATGAAACATGACAAGAAGGATCACCGACTTCTTCATTGAAATGTTATAACATCAATTAGGTCTTCCATCCATCATCTTAACATTCACAAGTAAATACATGAAATAGCCATGACATGAACCAATCAATTGACCATGCTTATAACCAGCATAATACCATGTAAATATCAAAGCTGTGACAACCATTAAATTCACATATAAACAAGTGCAAAAGTATGAGAACCTAGATTTCATTAATCATAGAAAAATCTGACAAGGTTCGAGACTTCCATGAACCACCAGACCGTAGACATGGCTGAACCAAATATTTCTTTCAGTCAGTCACCCACATTCCATATTCCAAGCATGAATGTGGGATCTCATAGAAAACCAATCCAAAAAAAATTAAGAAAATACATAGGTTAAACCACCTCCACCCTCATCAGACCATGATAACACCAAATTCGTTGCTCTGATCTCAACCAAACTGAGTTTGGAATTCCATCCAGAATCCATCGTTATCGTTGAGGAATTTTCTATCTCCTTGTATCTTAGGCTTTACTGCATTCCAATCCTGGATCACTAGGCCATAAACCAAGAGCAGCCTCTCAAGTTTTACCACAACCCAAACTTGAATCACTAGGCCCTAAATCGAGACTCCTCCCTTGGAATTTACTGTGTATCCTACCAAAACTGATTAAGGGATTCCTATACCTTTGGGAATGAATCTTGATACCACCTCCACCCTGAATTCTGAAATCCATTTGGAAAACCAAAGCTTAAAACCGAAATAAACATCCCAACACACCATGGCATCCAGAAAAAGGCAAGGCTAGGCTAAAAACCACTGTTATAACTCGGCAAAATCATGCCACTAACAGTAAGAGAACCATACACCAACATGCAAATCCATGCATGTCCAAACCAACTAGGAAATCTCACATGCAATATGTTACCTGCAAGTATTCATGTTGAAGTTGTTTCATCTTACTTTTCCTTGCTTGAGCCTTGCTTTCCTTCCTTTCCCTTTGCTTGCTTTTCTTTCCTTACTCCAAATAAAAAACTGAGAAAAGCTTGAGTCAAGAGCTTCCAACTGATCCTCAAAAGCCTTTTTGTCAATGAGGCCTCTATTTTCTTCATTTTCCATTATTTTCCTTCAATTTCTTCCTCACATGCAACATGTGACCTTTTACCTTCATTTTCTTCTATTTTCCTTTATTTTCATAAACAAATGTGCCAAGAATGCCTTTTTCCTTTTAATGCCTTTGCCAATTTCCTTAGCCATAATAAATCAAATGAACAACCACACTAGAATGTCCTGCCCAACATTTAGCTTGGAATATGTGTCCCTTACCCATGGTCTTATTTTGTCTTTATTAACTTTATTACATGGAATTTTCGCCAAGGTTGTTACATAGCTCATGTTGATGTCCATTAATGCAATATTTATGTATGGTTGTTGCATGTACTATATATTGCCTTGTATTTGTACTACTATAGTTAATAGTTTTTTATAGTTATCAATGTTAGTCTTGCTTTCTATTTTGGTGCTTCTATGTTGGTGTTTTTTAGCAAGGAAGTGATTATATAGTAGAGTTGTTGTAATTTAAGTCATAATATTATGGATAATATAAGTTAGGGATGCCTTAGTGTCTTCACAAAATTTATTGTGTCCCACCTCTTTCTTATTAGGTTATGGATACTTGACACCTTCTCTTGTCAGTGAGGAAACATCTTTCATTTTATTTTGTTAAATGTCTATGTCTTCTCATATAAATTATTTCCTATTTAATGATGCCTAAGGGTATTTGTATTTATATTTTGGTTTCGTTATAAATGTTGCAAGGACTGGATTTGGAACCAATTTTGCAAAGGCTCAAAGGGAAACAAACAATATTAAATTATTTCCTTTCAATCATGTATGTCATTCCAAGAATCATGTTGTAGAATATATTCACTTGATGTAGCACCATCAACACCAGCGAAATTCGTGGAGATGTATCACAACCAACAATAGCCAAATTCTTGGGGTGTTTGACAGGCCTAGCAATACCCCAAAATAGTGTGGGCCAATATCTCGATGATTGGAGTAAAGCCTTGACTGAGAAAAAACATCACATCCATGGCTTCCTGACATGCCCAAAATTGCCATTTCTAGAGAATTCACATGGCCTAGTTGGTAAAAAAGAATGGAGGGCCAAGGAAGATCACTAATTGCATAACCTTCTGAACAATTGTAATTGATTTAGGTTGTTTGATAGGATTGTTAAATTAGAAAAGTTGTACTTTGGTTTGAAATAATAATTGTTGTATTACATTTAAGTTGTTTAATGTATTTGTGTTAAGTTGGTAATACACAATTCAAATAATAATTCAAATATTGAAATGAAGGTTAACAACCATATTATAATAAAATTCGTCATCTTTTAAAAATATATTCAAAAAAATTACTATAGTACATCTAAATGTATGAAAGCATATTCACAAAAACTATTTATAAAAGACATGATACTTTCTAAATGTATGAAAGGATATTAACAACAAAATGCTAATAAAATTATGAAAGGATATTAACAACAAAATGTTAATAAAAGCATTGAAAAATATTAACAACAAAATGTTAATAAAAGACATAGTGCTTCATTTCAATAAAATTTAATATTTTGTTCATTTTAAATAATTGTTTAGTGAATTTAATTATCCATGCTTCCACCCGTTAAGAAAAATATCTCTTTAATTGTCACATAGACCATCGTTGAATTTAAAATGGCACATTACTTCACACGTTTATATATTTTTTCCAAATAAAAAAAGAGTAACTGGTAATCATGAATAAAGCACGACCATCTGAACCTTTTATTTTTTTAATTAAATATGAAACAACATTGTCAAGCCTTCGGGTCATCTTGTTGTTTAAAGTTTGACTTAGATTTCTCACGAAACAACACTGTCGAGCCTTCACACCATCTTGTCATTACTCTTGAGTCTATCATTGCATTGTCAAATGTTATGTTACATAAATCTTGAATCTAGATATTAAAAATATTAATGTTTATCTATATATACTCTGCAAGCATTACCATTTTGTGCAACCAAGGTGCACTGTAAATCCATAAATATTAACAAAATCACATAAAGGGAGAGAAATCTCAAGTGCTTTGACTACTATGACTTTGGCCGAAGATCCAAAACATGTGCTTAATATCACATACACAAGATTCTGAATTGGAACTTACTACCTTCACCAAGACCATATTAGTGAAGAGCATAAGCGACTTAAGTGGCATTTGAGGCATTTGAAGCTAGAGAGGAAAGGCTAGATGAAATTTTGAAGTTAGTTAGTATCCCGTAATAATAATTTTCAAAGAAATATGTTAAGGTGAGGTCAATTACCTACCCGAATCATTTTACTCATTATGTCATGGATGGTAGTTTTAATAATTAGAACTTTCCCAGTTTGTGCAAAAAAGATAAACATGTCATGTCATTAGAATAATGGAATTGTCTTCATTTGTATGATACATTAAGATTGTATTTGAATGACATGAAATCGATATGAAATATAGAATAGAAGGCACTACCATCCAATTTTGCAACATTATCAAGGGATTTGGCTGATCCCCTATTTTGACGCTGAATTATACTTTTCTTCCCCACACATTTTGAATAATTCTAAATTTGTAGAAGACACAAAATTTGACTGGATACAAAATTTCACTGGATAGAGAATACTAGAGGATTTCATCACAATTTAACCCTTCATTCTAATAATTTAGTCTTAGTCCGAATGGCAAATATCATGAAGGAAAATTGAAATGAAGCACAGGGACATGATTTTAGGCATACTAATTTTTGTGGGAGCTCCATTCCCTTGTATGACAACATCAAAATTCTCAATCTCTTTTCCAAACTTTGTTTTTAAAAGCTCGCCTGAATTACCAATCACTACACAATGTTCATACCGTTGTGGGATATAAGGTGGTATATCTGGGAATACCAATGCAAGATTCCCCATAAAAAGTGTTTTGTTTTGACATTTATTACCACACTTCCGATCTTTAAATTTGGGACAATTGCTGCAAATGCACATCCAATTCACATATTTTGGTGATAATTCATTTGTATGTATAACCACAATACAAACTTACTACTTCAAGCACAACGATGAAAGAAAAATCTTCCCAAACCTTAACCAGATGATATTCCCAAATCTTCCATACTTTCAGTATATCTTTACACCTTTAAGGGAAATTGCTAATTTTATAACCCAATCTTTAAATCTTATATGTATCCAGAAACAACGTCCCTTAATTCGTTTTAAAGTTGCGAGGTGAGTGAGTCAAAGTTTGAAAAGGTTTTAATGAAAAACAATCAAAATTTGCATAGAGTGTCAAAATAATATACGACATTTAAAACCTGTGTTAATACCAACTATATAATTCGACAAATGTACTCTTTTTATTATTAACATAAATTTACCAAAGAAATGAGACATACACTATGATATGATTCAAGACTCTGCACCGCTAGAATAGTCGAATATTTACAGACCATATGATATGTGTGGTGCAAATTCGATGTTGCTAAGTTAACAAATTGCTCAGCACCTTCATCTTGAATCTTTCCCTGCTTTTGAAGGCAATCAAAGTGTTCATGAAATGTACACGGACATGTTGGTGTCATTGATTCGGCAACAAAACACTTCATCTCTTTAATACACATTTTCCTACTCAATAACATAAATTTTAACCGAAGATAATTATATGTGAATGATATGTTGGATATATTTGTTATTCTTTAATGGTCTGGATTTTGGTTAACCTCTGTCTTCACTTTTCGAGGAACAATTGAACGGATGATTTCCTTGCAATTTTCCATCATCAAAACATTTTTATTATTATATATTTTATGTTCATGTTAGGTAGTATAAGTGACATTTTTCAGTAGAAACATAAAAAAATGTAAGCCTAAAATTTCCTATAACATTTTTCGAATAATGTCCTTATAAAATTTTGATATAAGTTGACCAATAGAAATTAGTAAATTCACCTATAGTAACTATTTCTATGTTAAGGGAATTTTATAGGAACTCCTCATGATGGGATCAACTTGAAATAATCGACTAATCTTATGAAAGAATAAATAGCATGAAAGGAAAGAAGACATAAATAAATGGGAAAGTTTTTGAAGAGTTACAACGAAAATTATCTAAAGATTTGGGATGAAAATTTTGTCTATATACAATATTTTTATTGAGCCGAGAGGTTCAATTTATAACAAGGTATGAAGGCGATGTGTAAGTATGTTCGTCTCTCTTAAAATAAAAATAAAATAAAATATTCGCTAAATAGAAAAACAATGTCAACTATAACAAAAAAAAGAAAAAAATATATGTTATGCATATTTAATTGGTTGTCGATATGACCTAATATAATTTCATGTAAAGTAATTAGAAGTTAAAAAAAAATATGCGAGTAAGATTTTTAACACATGATATCAACTTCATATATATCTATATATAGAAAAAAAATGTTTAAGGTTCTATAGAATAAAATACCTAATGTGGGTTATGAATAAAATATTTTAATATGAAATAATATTGACATATACATAGAAATATATGAATAACAAAAAAAAATCAGTTTAATGTGTGTTGATAAAATGGCTCAATGCACATGTTATGTAATGTCTATAACATTCAAAAATACAATTTAAACAATAAAAACTACACATTGTTTTTTGCACTCTAAAATAAGTTTGCACCTAAACAAATTTGATCTCTTTTGGCTCCTGTTAGATCTGTGGTTAAGATGGATCTATGTTGGTAATAGAACAATCCACACTTCTACTAAGAAGTCTTCATTTGAACCTTGTTTTGGACATATTTCACCTTCACCATTGGATATTGCATACTGACAACATGAATGAGACAATTAAGATCGTACAAATGATACCGAAAGGGTGGAAAAATTTGTTGAAATGATAATGTAGATATGTTTATCGCTACATGAGACACTATAGAAATCACATGAAAAATATAGAGCTAGGTATCATCAAGACAAAACAAATAAGTTGTTAAAGGTGGCAGACAATTTGATTACAATTGAATAAGGAGATGTTATAAGGTCCTAGTAAGAAAATCAATGCTCTGCAATATGGTTCCTTTGAAATACTAGAGAAGGTGTGACATAACACGTATAAAATGACTAACCCCATACATGCACATTTAATCAATGGTAAACTTAGAAAATATGAAACTCTATTAGCTTTCCACACTAGATGAAAAAGAAAAATAAGTCATACCTTATTTAGAGGATTTAACACCTAATGCTTAGGTAGAGTTAATAGAGGATACAAATTTGTATAAGATGTCTTGAAAGATAATGTGGATAGCATGACCTTTGGCAAATTAGGTTAAAAGGATAACCTCTAAGCAAGGCTAAATGATACACCTCATTCAATAGAATTTTTGGGACCAAAAGTCTCAAAAAATGGACAACTATGATCTAGATTGGATCACTATATTATTTGTTATCCATATTGATGCTTTCAAAGTGGAAAAAATGTAGGAATCAACTCACACAACCATTTTTATGTACGGGTCATAGTTCAACAATTTGGGATCTAAAATCTTTTAGAAGTAGTTTGAGGCATCAAATGGTTTTTTTATGTATAACTTTTCTATTTACGCACACATCCCCTAGCACTATTTACACAGAGATGTCTTTCCAACAATGTAATAATAGTCTCAATTGGAGTCCACATGCAAAACTTGTACCACCCAAAAGTTGATCTTCGTATTTTTACCACCGAGATTGAAGAGGATGCCACATCAATGCCTATTATTCATGGAAAAATGGTTAGTCACATGATCATGATGAAATAAACTCTAAAAGAGCTGATATTATAACTCTAGTGAATAGTTGAAAAAGTCATTAGTAGCCTATTTGTCAATGATACAACCAAGCCAATAGGAGGAAAAGGGGTTCTTATAGATGAATATATTAGTTGAGACTAGATAGAGAGAGAGTGTGCAAATAGAAAGAGTTTATAAACTCTACAATCCCATTGGTAAATTCCCACTTCTTTGTACTTGCATCAATTTTCATTTAAAGAAAAAAATTAAAAAAAAATAAAAATAAAAGCCTCACCTTCCAACTGTATTTTTTTCCATAAATATTTCTGAGATCATATCTTGTGTTATTATGGGTGTTACTAATTGTATTTTTATCTATAATTTTTTATTTTTTTTTATATATATTACATGCATAAAAATAATAACTTAATCAAATCTAAATTTTAAGACAAATAACTCTCATAAATTTCATATTTCAATATAAATTTATCATATTATTATGAAAAATTATCTAATAAAATATTTACAATAGTTTACAATCTTGCAAAATTGAGATTTAATTTCAATCATATTATTAAAAAAATTATGATTAGTCTTTTAAAAATTTGAGATTTATTTTCCATCATTTATCATAACAATAAAAATTATGATTAATCCTTTAAAAATTTAAGATATATTTTGCATCATAAAATTAAAATTATGATTAATAGAAAATGAGGACCATGCATATCAAAGTGCATCAACTCTAACATTTAAATGAAATCCATATGACACCAAACATATCAAACTACATCAACTCTAAGGTTGTTGGTGGCTGGGGTGCAGGCGTAAGAGACAATCATTCAAATCCGGAAAAAAATTCTTCAAGTTCAGGCGGAATTTCTTCTTGGATTTCTTGCGGACTCTTAGTCATCTACCTCCAAAGTTGGCTATTCTTCTAAATTAAGAGAACCACTAAATTCTAGCCACAATGAAAAGTGCTTTTACAAATCCTCTAAGCATCGCACATCGCAATCGCAAGCTCAATGCGCAGGGTTCATTTACTCAAGAATGATGTGATGCGATATTATCGGCAATCCTCGTATCACACATCTCATTTCACAATTTCTCTAGTCCAGAATCCCTTCACTTATGACCGATGCGATGCGAGATTAATCCAACAGTCAATAGTCATCAGTGATCCAACGGTCATTGTGATATCGCACAAGAATCTGCGTGACATTTACCCGCCCTCACGAAGCCGATGAGGTTTACAAACCCTTGGTCTATAAAAGTTTGGGTCTGGTACTTATATTAACGTCCGCTCAATTAAAATCCCAATATCCATTGGATAACAATGGCCATTAGATCTTACAGCTCGCAGAACTTTCATTAACACACGGTTTAATAACAGGGCCAACCCTGGCTGTTGACTGTGACGCAAGGCATTGAAAATGAAATCAATGATTAGGAATGAGTACGATGCTTCAACCCCGATCAAGGAGTCCGTACACTTCCAAACCCTGTAGTTGCTAAATACAATGAAAAGAGATTAAATGTGATCACAAAGAACTCTAAATTCTCAGGGCCAACTAGAAATTCAATAATACATAGAGACACTACGGAGGGATGCAACACCCCCAGGATTGACCAATTATACACAGAAATTCACAGAGTTATGTTTTTTGCAACTTAATCATATATGGCCAAAACAAGCTGAATCAGCCAAAATCCTTTTACAGTCATGCATAACTTACATAAATATTATTCCATCCTAACAATCAGATCCTTAAAACACTAGGTCAAATTTGCCTAATCTTAAACAATATTTAATCTGGTCGATATTCTCCTTGAGAATCTCCACTAAATCAAAATTGCATGAATTAATTACAAAACCACTCAATCCCTAAATCCTAGCTCAAATCCTATCTAGAAAGCTTGTAAATTGATAGCTAAAGGATCCCACTCCTTTGCTTGTAACAATTTTTTTAATTTTTGGAATAAGTTTGAAGCCTTTTGCCTTCAAGCCTCATGCTCCTGCATCAGAATCCTGAGGACAAAATTCTTCATGGGCTCCTATCCATGAGCTCTTCTATAGAACTGCCCAACTTCTATAGCATGGAATTTTTCATCCAAGTAGCTTCAACAATTGGTTGATCTTTCCATTTGACCAAATACTGAAAATATTCTTGTCCTCTTGTCTTCTTCAACAATTTCTTGTCCAAAATCCTCTCTGGCTTCAATTCCTTTTCTATAGGTAGCTATTTTACCCAATCAATCTCTTGTTCTTCTTCATCCTCTGTTGTGTCATCTAGTTGTTTTTTTTCAAACATATATAAGTTAGAAACATTAAAAATTGGAGATATTCCAATATTAGGGGGTAATTCAATTTCATATGAATTTGCAGAAAATTTCCTCAAGAGTCTGCATGGTCTGATTTTCTTAAACTTTAGTTTATTATACTCCATTTTTGGAAATCTTTCCTTCCTCCGATGTGCTAAAACCAAATCTCCAACCTTAAAATTAACATATTTTCTCTTCAAATCTGCTCTGCCCTTACATTTTATGTTCCTGTCCTATAGTTGTTATTTTACCTGTTCATGTATTGCTTGAACTTTTGTAGCAAAAGCTTCTCCTTTAGCACTTCTCCTTTCAGCTTTTCCCAAGTCTCTCAATTCAGACACTCCTCTTGGGTGCATTCCATAGATTATATGGAATGGACTCTGCCCTGTACTCCTATTAGGAGAGTCATTATATACATATTCTTCCTATGCCAATACTTGATCCCACTGTTTTGGCTGTTCACCTGCAATACTTCTCAAAATATTACATAAACTTCCATTTACAACTTCAGTTTGTCCATCAATCTGAGGATGATAAGTAGAACTGAAACTCAATTTAGTTCCAAGCTTCTTCCATAATGTCCTCCAGAAATGTCCAACAAATCTGGTGTCTTTGTTTGAAACAATGCTCTTAGGTAACCCATGTAATCTTACAATCTCCTTCAAAAATAGATTAGCAATATGAGTAGCATCACTAGTTTTATAAAATGGAATAAAATGTGTTATTTTTTAAAATCTGTCAATTACTACATAAATTGAATCATTTCCTTTTTGAGTTTTTGGTAAACCCAAAACAAAGTCCATACTTACCATATCCAAAGGCCTATCTGGAATAGGTAATGGAACATACAAACGTGTGTTTTGACTCCTCCCCTTTGCATACTGACATACTTTACAATTTTTCACATCCCTTTCCACTTCAGACCTCATTTTCAGCCAAAAATAAAGCCACTTGCTTCTGTCTATCAAAACAAGATTTCTACAAGCTTCAAATGCATCTTTAAAATCTAGATCTTTCTCATATAGGTCTTTAAGGAAATCAAAACCGAACATTTGAATTTGACTTTCTTGAACTAAAATTCTTTTTCTACTTAAGCCATCTGCTACTTTGTTTGATTGACCAGTTATATGTTTTAATACAAAATTAAAACTTTGTAGGTATTCTACCCATTTTACATGCTTTCGATTAAGTTTTGGCTATTGCATAATGTACTGTAATGCATGGTTATCTGAATACAGTATGAACTCCTTGGACATCAAGTAATGTCTCCACTTCTTCAAAGATTGCACCACTGCGTAAAACTCCTTGTCATAAGAAGAATATTTCTTCTTGGTCTCATTCAACTTTTCACTCAAATAAGCTACAGGTCTATCCTCCTGACTCAAAACAGCTCCAATGGCTTCTCCACTGGCATCACACTTCACTTGAAAAGGTTTATTAAAATCAAGTAAAATCAAAATAGGTTTCTCAGTAATCTTTCTCTTCAACAGTTGGAAGTTCTTTTCTGCTTCAATAGTCCATTTAAATGGTTGTCTGTCCTTTTTTATTATGTCAATAATCGAAGCATTAATCTTACTAAAATTCATTATGACTTTTCTATAAAAACTAGCAAGACCATGAAAACTTCTTACCTCAAAGACACTTTTTGGTGAAGGCCACTTCATGATAGCCTTGATCTTATCTGGATCCATCTTTAACCCCTCAACAGAAACAACGAAGCCAAAATACACCAACTCCTCCTTCATGAATGAACACTTCTTTAAATTTAACAGTAATTTTTCTTGTTGTAGCCTCTGTAAGACATAATTCAGATGTCTCACATGTTCCTCCTTAGATCTGCTGTAAACTAATATATCGTCCAAATATACTATTACAAATTTAACAATAAATTCCTTGAGAACTTCATTCATAAGTCTCATAAATTTACTACGGGAATTCAACAATCCAAAAGGTATTACTATCCACTCATATAATACTTCATTGGTTTTAAGAGAAATTTTCCATTCATCTCCCTCTCTAATTCTAATTTGATGATAATCACTTTTTAAATCTAACTTTGTAAAATATCTAGATCTACTCAAACAATCCATCAAATCTTCGATTCTATGTAAATGAATTCTGTACTTGATTGTTATCTTATTGATTTCTTTCGAGTCAATGTGCATTCTCTAGCCTCCATCTTTCTTTGGGATCAACATTATTGGCACTATGCAAGGACTCAAACTCTCTCTAACTAGTCCCTTGTCTAACAATTCCTTAACCTATTTCTTGATCTCTTCATTCTTTGTGGGAGTCATCCTGTAAGCTACTTTATTAGGTAGATTTACTCCTGGAATCAAATCTATGTGATCACTTATTTTTCTAATGGGTGGTAACTCATCAGGCAAATCATCTACAATGATATCACAATAAATGTCCAGCATCTCTTGAATTTCAATTGGAAAATCAAAAAATTTGTGGAAGTAATTATTACCTTGGGTTTGCAAACCAATGCAAAACTTACCTCATCTTCTTCCATCTGTTGTAAGTACTCCTTTCCACTCAGCAAAAGGGTCTTTGGATCAGGTGCTTCAATGTATACTCTTCTTCTAGTGGCAGCAATGTATGATTGACACCATCTTTGCTGAATTTGTATGTGTTCTTATTTCCATCGTGCATAGCTCCTTTGTCATACTGCCATAGTCTACCCAACAATATATGACACACATCCATAGACATCACATCGCACATAATTTTGTCTCTGTATTTTCCCAACTGCAACTCCACTTCACATTGTTCATTCACTACCAACTGATATCCCTTTTGAATCCATGTCACCTTATAAGGTGTTGGATGTTTCTTTGTTTTCAATTTCAACTTCTCCACCACTTCTGTGGAGACCAAATTTTCTGTACTACCACTGTCTATTATCATCTTAAAACACTTACCTTGAACCTTACACACAGTCCTAAACAAGGTTTTCCTTTACGCTGGTTCAACAATTTCCTTAGCTGGTTTTAACAAAAAACATTTGACTACCAAAGATTCCCCTTTCTCTGGTAAATTCTCTTTGTCTATTACCTTTTTTTCTTCCTCTTCAGTTTTTCCAACAATTGCATTCCTATAATTCGTTCCTATATTTTCTGGGCACTCATAAGCTCTGTGACCTAGCTTGTTACATCTGTAACATCTAACTTCTCTTCCTCTACCTCTGCCTCCTCTTCCTCTGGAAAAACTTCCTCTGCCACTTGCATCACCTCCTGTGGGTGCATGCTGACTTAAGATGCTGCTAACTCCATCTCCAGGTGTTGTAGATCTTCCTCTACCACCTTGTCTTTGCCTTCCTCAAAAAGTACCTCTATTTTTGGCACACTGCTTCCTCATGGGTTTTTCTTCAGCATTCAGTACCATCTGATAAGCCTCTTCTACCATTTTAGGAGACAATATACTTATCTCATCTTGAATGTCCATTCTAAGACCATTCACATATCTGGAAACCTTCTCATTTGTATCTTGGATTTGTCTTGCTCTTATACTCACTTTGTAGAATTCCTTTGTGTATTCCTTTACTCTCATAGACCTCTGTCTAAGATTCAACATCTGCCTAAATAATGTTTGTTGATAGTCACCTGGAAAAAACTTAATTTTCAGTTTTTCCACCATCCTGTTCCAATTCTTAATTGGTTGTTTTCCAAGTCTTCTTCTTTCTACCTGCACTCTATCCCACCAAAGTGTTGCATGTCCTTTTAGTTTTGTGACAGCAAACTTCACCTTCTTTCCTTAATTTTTTTCTTCGTAATCGAAGAATTTCTCCATGTCATTTATCCAATCCATCAATTCTTCAGGGCTTAATATTCCTATGTAAATTGAGACTTCAAGTCTAGGCTTGGATGTGGATCTCAATATTTACCTTAAGAATCTCATTTCAGGAGTTACATTTGCAGGTTCTTCATCTTTTGCAGCTCCAGCTTCAAGTTCACTGACATCCCCAACATCTGCATCTCTTCCCATTTCCACTGCTTCCAATCTAGCTTGCATTTGTTGCATAGATTCCAGCACTTCGTCATTTGCAACTGGTCATCCTCTTCTTCAACCACCACCTCTTCCTCCAACTTTGAAAGCCATGTTGGATTTCTTTTTCTGATCCTTGAGATCCTGTTCAATTTCAGTAGGCTACTCTGATACCACAAATGGTGGCCGGGCTGCAGGCGTAAGAGACAATCATTCAAATCCGAAAACAATTTCTTCAAGTTCAGGAGAAATTTCTTCTTGGATTTCCTGCGAAGTCTCAGTCATCTACCTCCAAAGTTGGCTATTCTGCTAAATTAACAGAACCACTAAATTCTAGCCATAATGACAAGTGCTTTTACAAATCCTCTAAGCATCACACATCGCATCACAAGCTCACCGCACAAGGTTCATTTTCTCAAGAATGATGCGATGCAATATTATCGGCGATCCTCGTATCGCACATCGCATTTCATAATTCCTCCAGTCTAGAGTCCCTTCACTTATGATTGATGCAGTGCGAGATTAATCCAATAGTCAACAGTCATCAATCATCCAACAGTCACTGTGATATCGCACGGGAATCTGCGTGACGTTTACCTGCCCTCATGGAGCAGAGGACATTTACAAACCCTTGGTATATAAAAGTTCGAGTATGGTACTTAGATTAATGTCCACTCATTTTAAATCCTAATATCCATCAGATAACAATGGCCATTAGGTCCTACGGCTCGTGGGAATTCCATTAACACACGGTTTATTAACAGGGCCAACCCCCACCGTTGACTATGACACAAGGCGTTGAAAATGAAATCAAGGGTTGGGGATGCATACAACACTTCAATCCCGATCAAGGAATCCATACACTTTCAAACCCCGTAGTTGCTAAATACGGCGAAAAGAGATTAAATGCGATCACACAAAACTCTAAATTCTTAGGGCTAACTATAAATTCAATAATACACAGAGATACTACGGAGGGATGCAACACCCCCAGGATTAACCAATTATACAAAGAAATGCACAGAGTTATGTTTTATGCAACTTAATCATATATGGCCAAAATAAGATGAATTCGTCAAAATCCTTTTACAATCATTCATAACTTACATAAATACCATTCCATCCTAACAATCAGATCCTTAAAACACTGGATCAAATTTGCTTAATCTTAAACAATATCTAATCTGGTTGATATTCTCCTTGAGAATCTCAACTGAATCAAAACTACATGGATTAATTATAAAACCACTCAATCCCTAAATCCTAGCTCAAATCCTATCTAGAAATCTTGTAAATTGACAGCTAAAGGATCCCACTCCTTTGCTTGTAACTTTTTTTGTACTTTTGGAATAAGTTCAAAGCCTTTTACCTTCAACCCTCATGCTCCTGCATCAGTTGCTTCCTCTATTTAACTATAAATATAGTCATGAAAATGATGCTTCCTCTGTTTACCTTGACGCTGCAAAGTTTGAATTGATGTATGGAGTCTTTTTATTTATATAATAAATGAATTTTTTTATAAACAATATATAAGATCTTTTTGTTTATGTAATTAATTTTTGGGTGTTAAATTAAGAATATTCTTAATAAACTATTTGATTTTCAAAATGCATGAAAATGTAGATATTACATAAATATACATACTTTAGTCATTGACTTAGAACCGGTAAAATTATGATGTCTTTTGATTACCCTTCAAAGAGATATTTAGTATGTGAAAGTGGTTTATTTATTTATCTATATTTTTTCATGAAGTGAAGACATTGAAGTTACTAAAACGATCTCTTCTTTAAGTGGTTTACTTTCTTTTTATCTATTTTTGACTCCAGATACTTTAGTGCTAACTTTCATGAGTGATGTTTCACAAGAAGCACCTATAAGGTTAATTTGAGTAGAGTGATTCATTACCGTTAAGGATAATTAATTACTTTCGTATAGAAAGTTATTTAAAATTAGAGAGTCAATTAATTGAGTCAAATCGAGTTAAGTTTTATTTTCGGTAAAGTCATATTTAGTGTGTAGTTGTATGTTGAGTTATTTTTTATGAGTTGTTAGTGAGAAAATGTTTAAATAACTCTTATCAGTTTCATTATAATTATCAAGTTTGTGTGATGATTTGAAGAGTCGCAGCTCATGTTATTATGTGTTAAATTTTGTGTCTTCCCTCTTTTGTGTTTCCCACAAATTAATATCAAAGCAAAATTACACCTAGCCAAAAAAGAAAATCAACAATAATCCGTGAAAAATGAAAAGAAATATTTTTTCCTCTTGATTGAACTATATTGTAGCTTGCATTGGTATCAAAAAACAAATCAGCAATAATCTGTGAAAAATGAAAAAAAAAAATCTCTTGATTGAACTATAACGCAGCTTGCATTGGTATCAGGAGGCACCTATGGAGGTTCGTGGTTCTCCTTATCATGAAAAGGTTAGCACGCGGTCTCATAATCCTTCACGCCACATTAGCAAAGTCAAAGATTTAAACAAGTTCACGTGGACTTCATTTTTTATCCGACGCTATATTAGAGTTGTACATTAAGATGGAGCCCACATTGAAGGCTCATGATGTTTGAGAATATGTCACAGATAGATTTCCAGAACGTAAAGATGGAGCATCAAAATGATCCCTCAGTAATGCAGAGAGGGAACAATGGAAGAAAGACAAAAAGAAGAATGTATAAGTGTCACATCTTATCCAACAAAAAGTGGACCGAACAATGTTCCAGAAGATTATGATCACCCCCTCAGCAAAGGCAACCTGTGAGACTTTGGCAACAAGATTTAAAGGTGTGACCAAAGTCAATATTGCTAAATTGTAGAACACTAAGAGATTTTTATAGTTTGTAGATGAAGGGAACAGATGACATCGATTCATTCATGAATCGGGTCTTGACTGTCACAAATTAGTTGAAAATTTATGGTGATGATATTAAAGATCAAACAATGGTTGAGAAGGTCCTTAGATCTTTGTCTACCAAATTTAGTGTTGTGGTAGCAGCCATAGAAGAAGCCAAGGATTTGCAAACATTGATAGTTGATGAATTGGTGGGATCACTTTTATCCCATGAGGCAAGGATAGACGGAAATAAAGATTCCACTTTAGAAACCGCTTGCAAATTTCAAGTTTCTATTTCAAAAGACATAGGTCGACATAAAGGTATATTGAGAGGAAGAGGACGAGGTGAAATACATTGTGGTCAAAGAGATGGGAGAGAAGAGCAGGAACATAAAAGTGGAAGCAACAACAAAAGCTTCAACAACAATAAAAGAGTTGACAAATCATAGATGAGATGTTAGTATTGCAATAAATTTGGTCACTATGCTCGTGATTGCACGAAGAAGATAGATGATCAAGGAAAAAATAGTTCTAATGTCATTACAAATAATACTGAATCTATGTTTCTAATTTTCCATGCCATGCATGCACCTTCTGAAAATGTGTGGCTATTAGAAAGTGGTTGCAACAACCACATGACAAGCAACAATAATTTGGTTGCAAACTTGGATCAATATGTGAAGACAGAGGTAAAGTTGGGCATTGACAAGATTATGGATGTAGATGGAAAATGAGTGGTTAACATTTTGACCAAGCAAGGGGAGCCGAAGATAATTTTAGATGTATATTACGTTCATGGTTTCAAACATAATTTGATAAGTGTTGGTTAATTGATGCAGAAAGAATACCAAGTTATCTCTCAAGGACAACACTGTGTTATATATGAAAAGCCCGCAAGGAAATCACTAATATCAAAGGTGCAGATGACGAGGAACAAACTCGTTCCTCTAATCATGAATTATAGTGATCATGTTAGTGCTTTTACAGTTGCATGTTCTAATGAGTACTAGTTATGGCACTTTCAGTTTGGACACTTGCACTTCTCTGGTTTAAGTTTGTTGTAGCCGAAACATATTGTTAGAGGATTATCTCCCATCAAATAACCTTCGAGTACTTGTGAGTGTTGCATCTTGGGAAAACAACACCGTGAGAGTTTTTCAAAAGGAGTTTCATGCAGAGAAAAACCACCATTAGTGCTGGTTCATACAGAGTCATGTGGACCTATGAGGATACAGTCGATTGGAGGAAGTTGTTACTTGCTCACTTCCATTGGTGATTATAGTAGAAATACTTGGGTTTATTCCCTAAAGCAGAAGTATGAAACTAATGCAAAGTTCAAATAATTTAAAGCCTTAACAAAAAACCAAAGTGATCGTCAGATCAAGGTATTGTGGCCAGATCGTGGAGGCGAATATGATTAAAAGAGATTCCATGATTACTGCAAACAACATGGAATCAGAAGGTAGTTTACAACTAGATATACACCACAACAAATTGGTGTAAGAGAGAGAAAGAACATGGAAATTATGAACATGGCAAGTAGTATGTTGAAAAGAAGAAACTTGTCTAATGAGTATTGGGTAGAAACAATTGCATGTGTTGTTTATGTGATAAATAGATTTCCTACAAAGGGTGTGATGAACAGAGTACCAGACGCAGCATGGTTAGGTATGTCTTGCAGTGTGTCTCATCTCAGAGTGTTTGGATGTGTAGATTATGCACATGTGCCTAAAGAGATAAGAGGTAAGTTCAATTATAAAAGTGAAAAACACATATTTATTAGTTATAATGAGCAGTCAAAAGCTTACAAGTTATATAACCCTGTCACCAAGAAGACTTTATCAATAGAGATGTTTTGTTCAAAGAACAAGAGCCATGGAATGGGAGTATAGACAAGATAGTTGATGCAAGAGTGTCACTGATGGAAGAAGAAGATGTAATAGAAAAGAAGCAACTAGAATCACAAGAGAAGACACCAAATAAAATCACCCCAGGAAGCACTCTAAGATTTTATGAACATGGATCTTCAAGCAGATGAACAAATCGAAATTCTCCTAACAGTCAATCGAGTGATGAATCAGGCAATGGTAAGAGAAAATGAGAAGTGTGAAAGATATTTATGATGATTTGGATGTTAGTTCAAACTTTGCATTATTGTCATTCCAACTTGCTTCATTCAATTAGAGATGAAAATTGGGTGCAATCCATGGATGAAGAAATTGAAGCTATTAAAAATAATAATACATGGGATTTGGTTGATTTTCCAAAGGATAAAAACCTCACTAGTGTAAAATGGGTGTACAAGACAAAGTTGAATGAGAAAAGTGAAATTGACAAATTTAAAGCAAGACTTGTAGCAAAAGGGTTCCTCCAGCCACTGAAAATAGACTTTGGAGAAATGTTTGCTCCAGTAGCCAGATTGGATATTGTAAGAATAGTTGTAGCCACAACAACTCAAAATAAGTGGGAAGTATATTAAATTGATGTGAAATCAATCTTCTTAAATGTAATTCTAGAAGAAGAAATCAATGTGTAGCAACCTCGAGGATATGAAGTTGAAGGACAAGAAGATAAAGTTTACAGGTTGAAGAAAGCGCTATATGGACTCAAGTAAGCGCCAAGAGCTTGGTATAGAAAAATTGACACCTACATGATCAAGAAAGGATTTTGCAAAAGCAACATTGAGCCTACCTTGTACACAAAGGTAAATGAGCATGGACAGATTTTGAATGTTTTCCCATATGTTGATGGCATGATTTATTCTAGTGATCTTGGGTTGGAAGAATTTAAAGCAGCCATGAAAAATAATTTTAGATGACAGATCTTGGTCTCATGAAATGTTTTCTAATTTATTTGTCAAAATAAATATTTTAGAGATTTCTTGAAAAAATTCAAGATCAAAAATTGTAAATGTGCCCCTATGCTAGTTGCAACATGTACAAAATTAAGTAAGGTTGATGAAGGATCAAATGTCAATCCAATTCTATGCAAAAAATTGGTTGGTAGTGTCTTGTGTCTCACAACGACAAGACTAGATATTATGCTAGGAGTTAGTTTGATTTAAAGGTTTATGGAGACTCCAAAAGACTCACATTGGAGAATAGGCAAAAGAATTCTGAAATATATAGTAAGAACTACCGATTATGGCATAATGTATGCAAGCACAAAGAAGAAATATTTGATTGGGTACATCGAGTGTGATTTTGCGGGCTGTTTGGATGATAAGAAGAGCACTTCTAGTTATGTGTCCAACATGGTTCAGGTGTCATGTCATAGACATCTAAATAGAAACCTATTGTGACATTATCATCAGCAAAAGCATAATATGTAGCAACGACATTAGGAACATGCCAAGCAGAATGGTTAAGAAGAATATTAGATGGACTCAAGCACAAACAAGGATCAATAGCATTATATTGTGACAACACCTCAACCATTGCACTATCTAAGAATAGTGTGTTTCACCAAAAGAGCAAACATGTATTGATACTAGCTATCATTTTATTAGAGAACCTGTGACCAATAGAGAAGTCTACTTGAAGCCTTGATAATTGAGTGATCAATTCACTGATATATTTAATAAGCCATTAGAAAAAAAATTGTTTAAGTTTCATAGAAAAAACTTGGGTGTTGTAAGCCTAGCTGAGACTTAGACCAATAGACATGTTTGAATTTTCATGAGTCATGTTTTAGTTTAGCGGTTGTAACTAAGAGGGAGTTTTAAAGATAGCTAATTACTCCTCATGGAGAATTATCTAAAATTAAAGAGTCGATTAACTAAGTCAAATTGAGTCAAGTCTTATTTTGGGTAAAGTTGAGTTTAGTGTATGGTTATATGTTAAGTTATTTTGGGTGAATTAGTAGTCGGAAAAAGTTTGAATACCGCTCATCAAGTTTATTGTAATCATCAAGTTTTTATGATGAATTGAAAAGTCGTAGTGCGTGTTAGTGTGTGTGCTAAATTTCGTTCATTTCCAAGAATTACCACTTAACCTTTTGGATTGTGGGAGGTAGAGTTAATTCTATAGCTTCTAAGATCGATTTCAATCATCCTAGAAAATTTTATAATATCAAGGGCTAGTTCTAGGCCTACGACTACACAACTATGAAGGGCTAGTTCTAGGCCTACGACTGCACCTGCAAAAGCACAACGAATATTACAAGCCCGGTCCTCATCACTCGCAGTCCACTTAATTCGAGAAAATAGCAAGCACGAAAAGCTTTTCTGAAACAAAATAAAAGAAGAAAACAGTGTGACTTCAAACAACCAGGTATCAAATAACATCATTGTATACAAAGCAAACTCCATGTGACATATATCTCTTAGAGGGAACACTGATAGTAAATGAAATGGAGCTGACAACTTGAAACTAATAATAGGTTCATATCACAGTAATCAAAGGGTACCATTTTGGCAAAGCGACGATGGAACACGTCACGTTCACGGGATACTCGGACATCGCTCGCAAAAGCCATGGGTTAGAGAAAAGCATGGAAACTAAACCCTAACATAATATAAGGAACTCAGGAACTCTCAACTATCGATGGCATTATATGAGTAAAAACCAAAATATCTTTCTCACCTTATGATACATTAACATGGCTATGGCAATACATTAACATGTGAATGACGAAAACGCTGAGACTATATATTATAGGGGCGAAACTGTTAGAAATTATATTTACTCTCACATGTGTAGTTCTCTAAAATTAGAGAGTCAGTTCACTGAGTGATTGAGTGTTTTAGTGTTGAGTCAAGTCGAGTTAAGTGATAGATGATTTTTAATATGTGGTTGCATGTCAAGATGTTTTAGACAAGTCGCTAGTTGGAAAATGTTAAATACCCTTCACCGGGTTCATTGTAAGTATCATGTTTTGTATGATCAATAGAAAAGCAACAGCTAGTATTTTATGTGTGAATTATTTATGCTTTGTCTCCTCCGCCTTTCAAACAAATTAGTATTAGAACGAGATTACATAGAGCGAAGGAGACCGGATTAGCAGAATCCATGTGAGAAGAGAGATCTATTTTTTTCTGATGGTCTGAGCATTAACGCATCCTCTGGGTATACAGAGAGTGCTATAACACACCAAGGCTCAGTAGAAAGCCACGTTAAAAGTAAAAAACTTAGCGCGATTTAGATGCACGCGGGTTCCTTGATTATTTTGTCGCGTTAGAGGATTAACGCGGGAGTTCATTTGCGTGAAGGCCGTTAAAACGCAACCAGTTTCAACGATACATCGCGTTAAAAAAGGGTTTTTCATACAGCTCATAGAGCCTGTTAAAAAATCAGAAGTCGTTGCTTCGTTCGTTATATGTTGATAGGCTTTATTTATTTTTTAACATTCACGAGTTTGTGAAGTGTTTTCAAAGGAGTAACGTAAGACTTCAAACGAGTAACAGCCACGTGGTAATCTAAGGCTAAGTATTTTCCAAACGAGTAACGTGAAGGATTTTTCCAAACGAGTACCATGAAGGGTTTTTATGAGGCATTTTTTTAAAAAGTGCGAACATGTAAAGTTTTATAAAAGTATTTTTTGTTTATATATAAAAAGATTTTTTTTTGTATAAAAATAAATAAATTAGGGTTTTATTGAAAAGTTTTGCAAAGCTTAAAAAAGGAATATGGAGAATAAAAAAGAAAAAGCAGATATTGTTGCCATGGTTAAAGAGGTTCAAGCTGCAGCCGAGGAACTGAGAAGTCTAGCAGAAGATAAAGAAGAAATTGAGAGTGATTGATGTAGTTTTGATCTGCTACTACCTCCTATGCTTACAAGGAAATATTTTGATCATTGGGTTATCAAGATGTTAACTTTTCTTTGAGCTAAAGAGTTAATTGCGTACGATTCTAATAACCCATATGATGAAGTATGTGATGTTTTAGCATTGAATTTTATAAAACATGCATTGGATGAGAAGTGTTTGTGCAAGTTAGCAAAGGCTACAACTTCCAAGGAAGCATGGAGGTTCCTGGAAGAAGAATTTGGTGCAAGGGGGAGTGACATGCAACATCAGGTTATGTCACAAGCAAAGAAGTCAGTGGCAGATCTGCGCATAGATGAACAAGACTCTGAGAGGAAAATAGAGCTTGCAAAATCCCACTCAAAAGTGGATAATGGTTGTAAAGACCATTAAAGTGAAACCCATTATGTAAGCATACATATGGATGGAGAAGATGCAAAAAATATTGCAGAGAGAGAAGTTGAAGCCTCTGTATGTGAAGCAGAGCAAGAGAAAATAAATGTTTAACGAATCCATTGTAATGTGGATGATACAAATGATGGTGAATCCCAATGTGATGAGACACATGTGGATGATGACTGCAAAGTGATATGTGAATTCGTGAATCCAACCGCCGCTGATGGATTTGGTGTAGTTGAAATTATCAATGAAACTGACAATGAGCACATGCATGCTCTGATATCCCACCATAGTGTAGATGAACATTATGTTGATTGTATGTGTGGTTTCTTTTTTGAAAAAGGGATTGATTGTGAAAATATGGTAAGCGTAATGTTTGATGAAACATTGAAGGTTGAAGCTGCCATTGTGGCAATAAGATATGAAGCAGCTTGAACTGCTCATAAAGCAGTATGTCATTTAGCAGGAGTTGATGATCAAGAACAAGATAAAGTGATTGAAGAGTTTTTTATGAGAATATCCACTAACAACATAACAGTGGAAGGCAACCTCCACGCAATTGAAAAGAACACAGATGTAGGGAAGGAAGCTCTCATTGAAGATAGTCATATGAAAGATGTTCTTAACATTGTTTTTAAATATGCAGGTGTTCAAAATAGCATGGGAGCAGAAGTTGAAAACAAAGTTGTTAATAAATTTGATGCACATTTGAAGCTCATTGAAGAATGGAATCAGAAACCAATAGAACAAATTGATGTGAGTCTTAAAGAAGCAGTTGGAATAAAAGAATTGAATGAAATGGTGAATATTGATATTGAGTGTGCATATTACAGGAAAAACGCAGTAGTCCCTGATGATGAAAGTGAAAAGAATGATACGAAAGACAAAGATGAATGCATTGAAACCATTTTTGAAGATGCAATGTTATGGAAACAATCCATGGTTGAACGAATGTTTGAAGAAGAAGTTGTAGTAGGCAAGATCATATTGTGTTTCCGCACAAATTCAAGAAAAGTCAAAGAAAAAATGCAGCAACAACAAGTAAATAAAGCTTACAGAAAGAAAGTTTAACAAAGAATGAAGCAATTTTGAGAATATAAAATTTGGAAGAACAGAAAAATAAAATGTAAAATTGTGAAAGTCTTGAGTCATTGTAAGCCTAGCCGAAACATAGACCAGCAGACATGATTAAATGATAATCGAGTCAAGTTAAGCTATGTTGAGTCGTATGGTCGTAATTAAGGAGGAGTGTTAGAAATTGTAATTACTCCCACATGTGGAGTTGGCTAAAATTAAAGAGGCAGTTAACTGAGTGATTGAGTGATTGAGTGTTTTAGTGTTGAGTCAAGTCGAGTTAAGTGATAGACGACTTTCAGTATGTGGTTGCATGCCAAAATATTTTAGGTAAGTCGCTAGTTAGAAAAGATGAAATACCCTTCACCAGATTCATTGTAACTATCATGTTTTGTGCGATCAATAGAAGCGCAACAGCTCATGTTTTATGTGTGAATTATTTATGCCTTGTCTTCTTCGCATTTCCAACAAAAACTTCGTAAGCAGCCTATATCGTAAATTGCAAAACTAAAAAGTATATATTATAAATTGAAAAACTAAAAAGTAAATGATCAAAATTTGAGATGGAACCATAGTGAGTAACAAAATTTGAAATGGAACCATAGTGAGTGACAGTATGGCCAAATATTTGAAAGCCTTAACAAGTTCGAGATTTGGAAATGAATAATCTTAAATCTGGATTTAAACATGAGTGACTTTACCCCTAGATGGAAACATTATGGACGATTTGTTAGCGCACTAATATATATGGGTCATCAATTGAAACTATGGGTTATAGACGATTTTGTTGGAAATAATAATCCCAACCACCGCCTTAAACAAACTGACAACCATCATGTTTGCCCAATCAACCACTACACGATTGTGATTTTGTTTGCAGGCAGAACGACAAAAGTCAGAACAGAAGTTCAGAGCAGACCATTCTGCAACACATCACAGAGGTTAAAGCATTTAATGAAGTTTATTCAATATATATGGGCAAACATTCATTCTGCGACTGTTTCCCACACTCCACAACACCTACAAGTTCATAAAATCATTTACTATGTAAATTCTCCCATGTTGCGTATTAAATATTTTCTCTTTCATGTAACTAATGCAAATTCGTATGTTAGGATAAATATGAAAGTAAAAGTCATTTGTAATGTTGCGTATGTTGGGCAAGTTAGGGAGCGAGAGTATGTGAGGTAGTGAGGAGAAAATCGTGGAGGAAATTTTGGTGGGCGCGTGAAAACCAATTTTACAGAAATTTACTCTGCAACCCAGTGAAGCGTAAATCACAATGAGTCTTTTGTGTTTTACTTGGAGCAGCAACTTCCAATTTATCACGCCAATGTATTTTCCTATGTTTTGTATTATAATCAAAAGTATGTTATGTTGTGATGTGTTCTTAAGCCTTCACAAGTAAATTTCTGCAATCCTCCTTTATTTTACTCTGTTTTGTCATGAGTGAACTCTGTGTTTTAATTAAAGTCCCTGTGTGGTTGCGATATCCTCACCGCAACCAAAGATATCCTTGATGCAACCAAAGATTTACCTTTCTGCAACTAAAGTTGACCTTGCTTACTTTGCCGCAACCGATTTCTGAGTTCCTTTGCCCCCTAAATTTATTTTTCTAACATGGTATCAGAGTAGGTTAAATATTGTTAGTGTAATAAAAGTGTTTTTACTAGCAATTAAAACTTGTTTTGAGGGAAGAATTTTTGAAGTGTATTTACCAGAAGGTAGAAAGATTTTATTTCACTCATAAATGGAAACATCAAGCACAAGCTCGACTAATCCTCAGATACTCAGTTTAATGGCAAAAATTATGACTATTGGGCTATTACAATGAAGGCCCTGTTTTCATCTCAAGACATTTGGAATTTGGTGGAAAATGGTTTTCAAGAACCAGTGGATGCAGCAGCATACAATGCTTTGTCTCAAGCAAAAAGAGATTTGCTAAGGGACAACAGGAAGAAGGATTCAAAAGCCCAATTGTATATTTTCCAAGCAGTCCATGAAAGTATTTTCCCAAGGGTTGCAACAACAACTAAGTCCAAGCAAGCATGGAACACCGTCCAGACAGCCTACTAAGGCATGGCAAAAGTCAAGACAATAAAGCTACAAATACTGAGGAGATATTTTGAAACACTTTGTATGAAAGAGTCTAATAATATAAACTCGTTTTTTACACATGTAAGTGGGTTGGTTACTCAAATCAGGTCTCATGGTGAGACACTTGAGGAAAGAAGAATAGTTGAGAAAGTTTTGAGAAGTTTGCCAATAAAGTTTGAGGCCATTATTGTGGCCATAGAAGAGAAAAAAGGATCTCTCACAGTGCTGAGTGGATGAGCTTAATGCATCACTGATTTTTCATGAACATAGATTGAATAGAGTAGCAAGCTCCTCATTGGAGCATGCCTTCAAGACACAAGTGTCATTTGGTCAAGGTTGAGGCAGAGGAAGATCATATGCTAGAGGAAGAGTAAGAAGCCCATACAAAGGTGGAAGAAGCAGCGCTTCAAGCTCAAGTGGAAGAGGCAACAATCAAAATCTAAGCCAAAGCCCAAGCCAAAGTCAAGCACAAGGTCAAAGGTATGATAAATCTCAAGTTCAATGTCATTATTGTAAAAAGTATGGTCATTATGCAAATGAATGTAGAAAGAAGCAATATTACATTACTAACAAGCCAAGTGTAAATTTCACAAATGAAAATCAAAACCATGATAGCATGTTTTTAGCTTGTAATGTAGCACAAGAAAAACAAAGTGATATATGGTATCTAGGTTCAGGGTGTAGCAACCATATGTCAGGGAACATAGAAATGTTTTCCAATCTAGATGAAAGTGTGAAATCTGAAGTGACATTAGGAACTGATAACAAATTCTTTGTCATGTGGAAATGAAGAGTTAATATCCTAACAAAGAAGGGGGAGAAGAAGTACATCTCAGATGTTTACCTTGTCCCCAGTCTGAATTGTAACATCATAAGCATTGGACAACTCATGCAAAAGGGCTAGAATTTATTTTTCAAGAATGATGTATGCACAATTTTGGATAGGCCTCCAAGAAAATAGCTGATTGCAAAGGTTCGGATGACAAACAACAGAATGTTTCCCCTAAAATTAAGATCAGATTTGAAAGAAGAAGGTGCACAAGCACAACTATCAATGAACTCACAAGAGAATGGAAGAAAAGATGCAGCTATCACACAAGTGAACTATCAAGCAGAGGTCAAAGATGAAAACTGGTTATGGCATTTGAGATTTGGACATCTCAACTTTGGAGGTTTGAATTCGCTGCATAGGAAAGGCATGGTGAAGGGTTTTCCACTCATAGAAAAACTGAACAACCTATGTGAAGGATGCATCTTGGGAAAGCAACATAGAGAGACATTTCCAGCAGGAAGGTCAGTAAGGCCAAAGGCGCCTTGGATATTTTCCACTCAGATTTATGTGGACCAATGCAGACACCATCAATCAATGGTAGCCACTATGTATTGACCTTAATATATGACTACACAAGGAAGACATGGGTTTATCTCCTAAAACAGAAAAGTGAAGTGTTTGATTGCTTTCGCCAATACAAGGCTCTTGTTGAGGAGCAAAGTGGACACTACATCAAAGTCCTTAGGATTGATAGAGGTGGAGAATAAATCTCAAATGATTTCCTTCATTTTTGTAGGGAGCATGGAATCCGCAAGCAATTTACAACAAGATATACACCTCAGCAAAATGGTGTGGTGGAGAGGAATAATAGGAGCATTATGGAGATGGCAAGGAGTATGTTAAAGGAAAATCATTTGCCAAATGATTATTGGGTTGAAGCTATCGCTTGTGTAGCATATATCTTGAATAGATGTCCAAGCAAAAGCATTCATAACATAGTTCCTGGAGAGGCATGGAGTGGAAGAAAGCATAGTGTCACTCACATGAGAATTTTCGAATGTGTGGCATATGCACATGTCCCGAATGAGTTGAGGAAGAAGTTGGACAACAAAGGGGAGAAATGCATATTTGTTGGATACAGTGATGAATCCAAGGCATACAAGCTCTACAATCCATCAACCGAGAAAGTCATAATTAGCAGAGATGTGCAGTTCATAGAAGAAGAAGCATGAGATGGAAGTTTAAAGAAGACAGTCAATGTCAAAGCAAGTATACCACATGAGGACAAAGAGGAATTACCAGCAGCAAGTAATTCCTCAACAATGACTTCCTCTATACCTATTCAAGTGCAACAAAGTAGGCAACGATGAACACCATCAACAAATAATAGGACATCATCACGTAATGAAGCAAGTGATTCTCTAAGCACGCTGCAAAGCACAACACCAAGTGACATATCAAACCCATCTTCAGCAGGCATAAGAAGACCAAAATTCAAAAATTTAAATGAAATTTATGAGCAAGATTAAGTTGATAGCAGCGCTGGTCTAAATTCATTATTTTCTTTATTTTGCCATGTAGATGACCCAATCCATTTTGAAGATGCAGTCAAAGATGAAAAATGGGTTGCAGCAATCAAGGAAGAAATAGAAGCAATAGAAAGGAATGACACATGGGAGTTAGTGGACTTGCCGTAAGGAAAACAAGTTATTGGAGTAAAGTGGGTTTATAAGACCAACAACAATGTCGATGGGAAGATTGAAAGGCACAAAGAAAGGCTAGTTGTCAAAAGATACAAGCAGCAGCACGGAAGAGATTATGAGGAGACATTTGCGCTAGTCGCGAGGATGGAGACGGTGCGAACAGTTGTGGCGATTACCGTGCAACATAAATGGAAAGTGTATCAAATGGATGTAAAGTCAGCGTTCTTGAATGGAGTGTTGAAAGAGGAAGTGTATGTTGCACAATCGCCTGGTTATGAGGTAGAAGCTCGAGAAGACAAAGTGTATCGGTTGAGGAAAGCTCTTTATGGGCTGAAGCAAGAACCGCGAGCATGGTACAGCGGGATAGATTCCTACTTGTTGGACAATGGCTTCGACAAGTGTGACAGTGAGCCTACTCACTACATCAAAGAGAATGATGGTAGGATTCTCCTTGTTGTCTTATATGTATATGATTTCATTTTTACAGGCAGTGATGATTTTCTCATCGCTCATTTCAAACAAGTCATGGAGAATGAATTTGAAATGACTGACTTGGGGTTGTTAAGATATTTTTGGGGCATAGAAGTGAAGCAAACAAAAAATAGCATTTTTATTTCTCAAGAAAAGTATGTAGCAAACATTTTGGAGAGGTTTAAAATGTAGAACAACAAGCTCGCACCAACTCCAACTGTCATGGGGTTGAATTTGAGAAAAGAAGATTGCAACAACAATGTCAATTCGGCGTTATACAAAAGTATGATAGGCAGCTTGATGTATTTGACCACCACTAGGCCGGATATAATGTATGCAGTGAGTTTGGTGTCGAGGTTCATGGAGACACCCAAGGAGACACATTGACAACCAACGAAAAGGATTCTAAGGTATGTCAATGGGACAAAGCAGTATAGCGTTTTGTACACCGCAACACATGCTTTTATGCTAGTTGGTTACATCGACAGTGATTGGGCAGGAAGTGTCGATCACAGAAAGAGCACGTCGAGTTATGTTTTTCATTTGGGCTCTGGAGCCATTTCATGGGACTCCAAAAAGCAGGCAATAGTATCACTGTGAATAGCAGAAGCTGACTATGTCACTGCAACAGTAGCAGCGTGTTAGGCAATTTGGATGAGACGAATGTTGAGGGATCTTCACCGCGACCAAGAGGGAGCGACAATTATTTTCTGCGATAACACATCCGCAATTGCATTGTCAAAGAATTTGGTCTTTCATAAGAGGACCAAGCATATTGATGCTAAATATAATTTTATTGAAGAACAATGTGCTGATATTTTCACAAAGCCATTGGCATGTGAAAATTTTGTTTATCTCATAAATTGTCTGGGAATTGTCAATGGCGACGGTTCCGATTATGGAGTGTTGGAAATAATAATCCCAACCACCACCTTAAACACACTGAAAACCATCATGTTTGCCCATTCAACCACGACACTATTGCGATTTTGTTTGCATGCAAAACGACAGAAATCAGAACAAAAGTTTAAAGTGGACCATTCCGCAACACATCACAGAAGTTAAAGCATTTAATGAAGTTTATTAAATAGATATGGGCAAACATTCATTCCCCGACTGTTGCCCACACTGCACAACATCTGCAAGTTCAGAGAATCATTTAATATGTAAATTCACCCATGTTGTGTATTAAATATTTTCTCTGTCATGTAATTAATGTCAAATGCCTATGTTAGGATAAATATGCAAGTAAAATTCATCTGTAACGCTGGGTATGCACTTGAAAACGAGTTGTACAAAGTTTTATAAAGGTTTACTCCACAACCCAGTAAAGCGTAAATCTCAGTAAGTCTTTTGTGTTTTACTTGGAACAAGAACCTCCAATTTATTAGGTCAATGTATTTTCCTATATTTTATATTATAATCAAAAGTATGATATGTTGCCATGTGGTCTTAAGCCTTCACAAGTAAATTTTTGTAACCTTCTTCAACCCTCTTTTATTTTACTCTGTAATTTTTGTAACCCTCTTCAACCCTCTTTTATTTTGAGGTGAGTGAACTCTATGTTTTAATTAAAATAAATTTTTGCAACCCTCTTCAACCCTCTTTTAATTAAATTCATTGGGTGGTTGCGTATCCTCGCCACAACCACCAAAGATTTACCTTTCCGTTGCAACCCTCTATTATTTTACTCTGTTTTGCGGTGAGTGAACCCTCTTTTATTATTTTACTCTGTTTTGCGGTGAGTGAACTCTATGTTTTAATGTTTTGCGGTGAGTGAACCCTCTTTTATTATTTTACTCTGTTTTGCGGTGAGTGAACTTTATGTTTAAGGTTTTGCGGTGAGTGAACTCTATGTTTTAATGTTTTGTGGTTTTATTTTACTCTGTTTTACGGTGAGTGAACTCTATGTTTTAATGTTTTGCGGTGAGTGAACTCTATGTTTTAATGTTTTGCGGTGAGTGAACTCTATGTCTATATTTTAATGTTTTGTGGTTTGCTCTGTTTTGCGGTGAGTGAACTCTATGTTTTAATGTTTTGAGGTGAGTGAACTCTATGTTTTTATTTTACTCTATTTTAATGTTTTGCGGTTTACTCTGTTTTGCAGTGAGTGAACTCTATGTTTTAATGTTTTGCGGTGAGTGAACTCTATGTTTTTATTTTACTCTGTTTTAATGTTTTGCTGTTTACTCTATTTTGCAGTGAGTGAACTCTATGTTTTAATGTTTTATTTTAATGTTTTGCGGTTTACTCTGTTTTGCAGTGAGTGAACTCTATGTTTTAATGTTTTGCGGTGAGTGAACTCTATGTTTTTATTTTACTCTGTTTTAATGTTTTGCTGTTTACTCTGTTTTGCAGTGAGTGAACTCTATGTTTTAATGTTTTGCGGTGAGTGAACTCTATGTTTTTATTTTAATCTGTTTTGGTGAGTGAACTCTACGTTTTAATGTTTATGTTTTGCGGTGAGTGAACCCTCTTTTATTATTTTACTCTGTTTTGCGGTGAGTGAACTCTATGTTTTAATGTTTTGCGAGTGAACTCTATGTTTTAATTAAAGTCCTTGTAACGTGAATTCTATGTTTTAATTAAAGTCCTTGTAACCCTCTTAATTAAAGTCCTTGTAACCCTCTTTTATTTTACTTTGTTTTGCAGTGAGTGAACTCTATTATTCTCTTTTATTTCACTCTATTATTCTCTTTTATTTTACTTTTTTTTGCAACCCTCTTTTATTTTACTTTGTTTTGCAGTGAGTGAACTCTATTATTCTCTTTTATTTCACTCTATTATTCTCTTTTATTTTACTTTGCTTATTCTCTTTTATTTTACTTTGTTTTGCAGTGAGTGAACTCTATTTTATTTTGTTTTGCAGTGAGTGAACTCTATTTTATTTTAGTTTGTTTTACAATGAGTGAACTCTATGTTTTAATTTCATATTTTTAGTTTGTTTTACAATGAGTGAACTCTATTTTTAGTTAGTTTGTTTTGCAGTGAGTGAACTCTATTTTATTTTAGTTTGTTTTGCAATGAGTGAACTCTATGTTTTAATTTCATATTTTTAGTTTGTTTTACAATGAGTGAACTCTATTTTTAGTTAGTTTGTTTTGCAATGAGTGAACTCTATTTTTTAATTAAAGTCACTCTATTTTATTTTAGTTTGTTTTGCAATGAGTGAACTCTATGTTTTAATTAATTAAAGTCACATAAAGTCACTCTATTTTACTATTTTATTTTAGTTTGTTTTGCAATGAGTGAACTCTATGTTTTAATTAAAGTCCTTGTGTAGTTGCATATCCTTGCAACAATGAACTCTATGTTTTAATTAATTAAAGTCACATAAAGTCACTCTATTTTACTATTTTATTTTAGTTTGTTTTGCAATGAGTGAACTCTATGTTTTAATTAAAGTCCTTGTGTAGTTGCATATCCTTGCAACAACCAAAAATTGACCTTGAGTGAACTCTAAGTCTCTCTATGTTTTGTGTAGTTGCATATCCTTGCAACAACCAAAAATTGACCTTGAGTGAACTCTAAGTCTCTCTATGTTTTTTTGACCTTGAGTGAACTCTAAGTCTCTCTATGTTTTGAATTGACCTTGAGTGAACTCTATGTTTACTCTATGTTTTAATTAAAGTCCTTGTGGTTGCATATCCTAGCAACAACCAAAAATTTTGACCTTGAGTGAACTCTATGTTTTAATTAAAATTTTTGACCTTGAGTGAACTCTATGTTTTAATTAAAGTTTGCATATCCTTGCAACAACCAAAAATTGACCTCTATGTGACCTCTATGTTTTAATTAAAGTCCTTGTGTGGTTGCATATCCTTGCAACAACCAAAAATTGACCTTGCTTACTTTGCCGCAACCGCAACCGATTTCTGAGTTCTTCTGCCCCTAAATTTATTTTTTTAATATATATAGGTCATCAATTGAAACTATGGGTCATAAATTGAAATGAAAGGATTGATCCCTTTAATTTATTTCCTTTGAAATTTTAGAGTGCAATTTAAAAAAGAAAATTCACACGAGTAGGGAGAGGAGAATCCGAAAATCAACATTATCCTAGTTTGCACTGAAATCAAAAGTAACAAGTAGTCACAAGTCGTTTCAGACTCGAGGCAGTCTACAAGCATGTTCATAAAGTAAACAGAGATCTCACCACCCAAGTCCAGCCTTAGTCGTATAATTTATCAAAATCCTTATAAATTTCATGTGAGAAGACATTGTTGAGGCATTTTTCTTCAAGATCCATATCATAATAACACAGTACAGAAAAACAATGCAGTGCCGAAAATAGAAGAAAAAAACACGAAAACAAAAAATCATCTGAAAAGACTATTGTTGAGGCATTAATCATCGAGATCCATATCAAAATAACACAGTACAGCAGAGCAATGCAGGCCAGATGAACAATCCTCCTGGTTTGGATTCAAATATTCTCTTAAACTCCTACAAGCAAAGCATAACAACATTAATTTGTTTCTAACAACTGCAGAGAAATTAACCCTCGAAAATGGCATGCTGCCCTACGTCTTAAAAGAAAAAGATAACAAAATCTGACTACCTATTTCCAACTTCAAAGAAATTAACCCTCCAAAATGGCATCCTGCCCTATGCCTTCCACATTGAATAATATCAGAATATGTAAATGTCCGTTGAACTGTTACTAGAACATCTGGCAGTTTGAAGCCTGACACACAAGTTCCTTGAAAACATGTTCACTATGTCGACCAAACACTCTGATGCATGCCTCCCTCGCTTGTTCTGATAAATATCTAGTACTAGATGCTTGATTTTCTTCCCTCATCCAACTGTTCGCATCTTTTAAATGTTTCGCTGCCATGATCAGAGTTCGAATGTCCCCTGGCACAGTGTTTTGAATGGTTTCTATGATTTCCATTCCGGAAGAAACGCAGTCCTCCAACGTTGCGGAGAAGAACACATTCGACGGGAATCCTACAAAATAGGCACACACAAAAGACGCACGAACCCAATGCTTTTCTTCGGTTTTCAACTCAGAACTCCTAATAATCTCTTCCACCTCAAGGAAAAGCTCTGCACTTTTATCGCATACTCGAAGATCAGTGTCGAAACAATGATGCAATTGAAGAGAAATTGCAGCATTGATTTCCTCCATTGCTTTGTCAAGCAATTTTCCAAATTCTCTGGTTATGGGTTCCAGAAGTGGCCTCAGAGATTGTTCCAATCTGCATCTGTTGCACTTGCATTTGAAACCCCAACACTCGCACTTAACTTGGCGCTGCGGCAAGGGGACAAGAGTATCGAAGTAAGAAATGGTTATCTCTTCTCCTTTATGGATGGGCTTGGACGCGTGAATAAACATTGCACTTCCCATTTCCAGACGGTTTGAATTCGGCAAACAGGAGTGGTTAATGAAAGACTGCAGTAACCAGAGACCCCTAAAACAACTATGGTCTGAGCGTCGCAGTCCCGGTTCGTAAGCGCCACAGAATGAGTTTCGACTTATCACATCCCGTATACGATTAACGTCCACTTCAAAATTTTCTTTTTCCTTTCCACGGGACATTTCGTCGTCCGGTCTAAATAGATCAATAGCCCGAGCATGCAGGCTGTCCGTCGGAGAAGAAACATCTAAGCTATAAAGTTGCTGGAGCAATCTATGGGATTTTCTAGCAGCGCAGACGACTACCGAGACAAGTTCTTCTTGAGAGGCCGTAAGAATTTTGCCGAACGTAGGTAAAGCACTTTGCCCATCCTCATAGACAACTGCGACGGCGTTGCTTACCAGCAAAAGCTGCCCGGTCGCAATTTCTTGTGTGGCATAAAGTCCTCGGCCGCGGCCGTCTTTGGTCGTGTGAATCTCTACAGGGCCGACGAAATCGGCGACCTCCGGAGGAGAAGGGCACCGTCCAAGAAGGTAAGCGGAGATGTCATACTTTCCATTCCGGCTCTGTGCATACAAAGTCTTCGCCTGACATAAAATATCTTTCATTTGCCTGTTCCCGGTGCTTACTCTGTCCGCTTTCTCCAAAAACTCACATGCTGCCGCATAGTGCATCAACCCGAGCAGAGCGCGTCCTTTCCGATAGAGCGATTTCAGATGGTTGGGATTGATCCCAAGGGCTTCATCGGAATCCTCAACGGCCCGCTTGAATTCTTTCAGATGCAGCCACGTTTCTGCCCGGTTGGAATATGCGTGCAGAAGATTGGTACTGATATTCTTATTGTCATTCCACAACACCCTCTCCTTGAGCTGAAAGGTGAGAGGCGTCGATGCATTTTGTATAGATCTCAGCGGCTGCGTCCCATCTTTTTTCGCTGAAGCACATGTTGCCCCTCTTCCTCACCTCCTCCACATTCACACCCAACAGCTTCTCCTCAATCACTAGCTTGTGGACGTTGGCAGGGTTGTCCACAAAAATAAGAATGCTACCTTCAGCGGCTTGTATAAAGTAGGGCTCCTTGACGGCCACTCTGGCTCCCCTTGGATAAAGTTTCTTTACATCCGCAATCTGAGAGGGAGCCGTGTAGTGGATTGCCAGCCTGACCGCGCGACCTTTATCGTCCTCAAGCAAGGTCACTATCATGCTTCTTCTAAGCGCCTCCACGCACAACGTTCCATACACCACCCGGCCATGGTGTACTTCTCCAACCTGCAACTCCATGAAGGAAATAGGACTCAATTGTTGCAGGGGAATAGTAGAAGCTGAGCCCCCGCTGCTGCTGGTGTCTATGAAATGGAAGCGTAATGTGCCTCCTGCTTCGTCGGCCTCTACCATGTGGGCGAAATGGTCTAAATCGTGGAGTTGGAGGAGCCCTCGCTTGTCAAATCTCTCCGAGGCTAACCTCGCAAGCGAGACCATCAGGTCACCCAGCGTGTCCACCAGCAATTTCTCCGCCACCAGGTTCTCTACCATCAGGTGATTCTTCAACCTTCGCTGCTTCAGTCGTCTTCTTCGGATACTTATCCGCGCCATTGGTACCAAACTTCCCTTCAGCACCACCCCCTTCTTTTCTTTAAGAAGAAAACACGTAAACAGTCTAGGAAGGGCTGGAATTTGATAGCAGGTTTTTTCTCAACGCAAGTTACAGGTAAAGGCAAGGATTATGGATCCACTTTCATCTTATGTTGCTCGGATTCATATAACTACTTATTTTATAATGAAGATAAGGCGGTGGCAGTCTGACGGTCATATGGATATGAACGCTGCATACTGGCGTGCGATAACAATTTTCCACGTATCTGTATCCACATTAATTAGGTATGTCCACGCGTAACAGTCGAAAGATGGCAGAGACATGTGTAATGATCGAAAGATGGTTTTTTTTAATTATCAAAAAAGAATTATTTGAATTAATAAAAGAAATTGTTTTTTTAACTTTTTAATCGTTTTATAAATTAATTTTATAATGGAGAAAGGCTTTTTTAATTATCAAAAAAGAATTATTTGAATTAATAAAAGAAATTAAGATAGGATTAGGGTTAAGTTAGGAATATGTGAAAATTTTAGTACATAGGCATTATTATATAAAGTTT